>JAPQLA010151892.1:0-26786 GCA_029822935.1 Naso vlamingii | reverse complement strand
TGTCTGGGTGAGTATATGAGCGTATTTATTCCTATAAATAAGGTCCAGGTGTCAAAAAACGGGAATTCCCCTTTAAAGAAATTCAGCTGTAGTTTGACTTTTGAAATGATAATACCAACACTCAAATTTGCCTTAACAGACTGTAGTCATGTTCGACTTGCTTTGAGTGCACTGTGGATTGTTTAATCCGAGTTTGGTAGTGGCTACTGCGGAATGCATTTACCTGCCCTAGCATTAGCATTAACATCACCGCTGTAGCAATTTACACAACTGGGAAGAAGGATGCCATTGCAAAAAATTGCACTCTGGAACCTAGTTTCAAAAGTTTGTGGTCTCAGGGTGCCTGCACGCTGTTGTCATGTCAAAGAAAGGCTGAACGACAAAAAAAGTGTTTCATTTGATGTAAAAACTTGTGTAAACTGCTCCTTAGAGATGCAGACTGGAGGAGCTGGGGATCAACCACCCACCACTCTACCTCCTGAGTAACAGCTGCCCCAGTGGTGTCTGGGTAAGTCGGTGTACAGTGGCTTCATTGTTTTTGCTTTATATTTGTAGTTGTGTGAGCCTGATAAGCTATGAGCACAATTAATATTAAGCAACAGCATTTGGCAGGAAATTTGTAATAAGTTTTCCAGGATTTTTCTCCAGGCTTGGTGTCATTTTTATGGAGGTACTGTATATTGCCTGGAAGGGAGCATTGCCTTAAAGTGTAAAGACAAGGAAAAAACATCTGTGCACAATCAATTCCATAAATTTTGTGAAAGAAACAAGATAACACCTGCAACCTTACTCTGCAAGATTTGTAGTAATACATTTTTGGTTGCTTTTGTGGGAAGACATAGGGTAAATCCTGTGCTAATTTGTAGCAGCAACAGAAGGTAAACAACTTTAAGCAGCTCCAATGGCATGTCATTACAAAGTTACACTACTGGCCTGACATGCATGCTACGGCACTTTCAGTTGTTCAGATTTTTTTAAAGACGCAAAGAGAAGACTTTTCTGTTGTTTGTATAGAACTGCTCTCATCTAAATGTGGCCTGAGTCTCCTTTGGAAAGATACTAAACCCCAAATTACTCCAGATAGCTGTTCCCTTGGTGTGTAAATGTGTGGGTGTTATGCGTGTGACTTCCTGATGAACAGGCTGGCTATTTGTGATGAAGCTAGTGTTGTAGTACTCTAGATTGAATTTGCTCTCTCGAACATAAGAGATTTGGGATTTTTAATCAAGACCACAACAGATTAATTTGTTAACATAATGACTGTGATTGGGTGTAAAAGCCAACAATGTAAGTCATTTGTAGTTTGATTTTTTGATTCATCTAAGTTTGGCTACCTCAATTATAGACAATTCATATGCAAAACAACATACAAGAGAAAACACTCAGCAGAGTGCAGGTTTTGCAGGCAGTGCTTACTGAGACGGCCAAGAAAATATCAAACTCCTGTCACCACCTTGAAATCAGAGGAAATTTTTTCAGTGGTCTTGGTCTTGACTCAGTCTCGGCCCCTTAAAGTCTTGGTCTTGTCTCCGTCTCAGCACACTTTGGTCTCAGTCAAGTTTTGGTCTCAGTTAGTGTGGTCTTGAGTACAACACTAGAGGAAACCATTATTGTGTGATTGTGTGTGTGAGTGGGCGAATGCTGACTTGTGCTGTAAAGGGCTTTGGGTAGTTGAAAGACTAGAAGAGCGCTACATAAATGCAGCCCATTTACCATCCATGTAACACTATACCTTTATACCACTGGACCAGTCATGCCTTCAAAACAATAAATATATGGGTAAAATCTATAACTGTGCTTTTACATATATAGAATGTTTTCAGATAACTTTGAGGTTCAGTAGTGAGCAGTCTGAAGGCATTTACTCTGTCCTCATTGGTTGTTGCCCTTTCAAAGTAATCTGCGCAAACGACCAGGAGATGTTTTGTACTGTGGAGTGACTGTGGAGCAGTCTCACTAAGCAAGACAACTAAAAGCCAGAAATGTCTCCACAAGCTGTTAAATATTCACATAGATGTTGTTTTATTGTGTTGTGATTGAAATTCTAACCCACCATGCATTGTGGTAAGAAGCAAAAAGCCTCCTTGATTTAATGGAGCCCTGAAGCTGACTCCTCAGCAATGCATCCACCATGTAGATTAATTAGATAATTAGATAATGTTAAATGAGAGGGAGAGACGTAGAAGTGAAAAATGAAACCAAAACTAAGTGTGTCTTCACAGTATTGCAGCACATGCTTTAAATCCACTGTGAAACAACCAAAAAATATCAGCGTTTTTCTTGCATTCAAACTTTTCACGTGCTCTCCTCTTCAGCACTCTGTTTCTCTCTCTCTGTCACTCGCTCTTAAACTCAGCTTGCACAGGGAAAAGGAATATATATATATATAAGTGCTGTTAAAATCAATGCATTAATGATGCATTAACGCAAGTTAATTTTAAAACTGTTAACTTTTTTAACATGCGATTAACACCTGCACGTTCTGTCTAGGGCTGAGCAAAAATATTGATTCATCAATGCATTGCAATTAATTTTTTCCCAATAAAACCCAAACCCTAATCTTGCTAGCTCACAAATGAGCAGCCAATGTTTGCAATTGAGTTACAGTGAGCTAAAAATAGAGTCAACAGCTCAAATCGTATCATGAACTAAGACACCACTTAATTACTTTGCCCTACTTAACGTTACTCCTTCTCCATCGTCTCTCCATCACAGTTTGTCCTGCAGGTTCAGCTTCACCAACACAGTTAGCAAGTTAAATAATTTTAATGGTTTGTTTGCTCACCAACATCATTAATATTCCCATTCAGTAATGATGATGTCTGACCAGCCTGTCAGTGTTTCTGTTCGCAGTCACCATGCAGCACATGGCTAATTTGCATAAAAAGCACATGGCTAATTTGCATATATGCTACTAAATCATTCTGAGCACAGAGTGCTCAATCAAATATATATCACAGTATTTTTCGTTGACTTGGATTGCTGCAGTAGTAATTAACATTTGCATAAAGCAAGCATATTTTTCCACTCTCATGTTGATAAGAGTATTGAAAACTTGAAGAATATACCTTAAAGGTACATTTAGGACTGATTATTTAAAAAGGTGTGATTAATTGGCAATTAATTGATAATTAATTGCCAATTAATAATTCATTTTAATATGAAAAAAATACTAAATACTAAATAATAATTCTAATAATAATTTAATAATAATAATAATAATACTAAATACTAAATAATAATTCATTTTAATATGAAAAAATAAGGCTTACTGATTAGCCTACTGTTGCCTTAACAAACTTACTTTTACCTTTTATTTATGAATGAGTCCTTTTACCATTTAATCTTTCAAGATTCATCTCGTGGCATGATGCCATCTGTCAATATGTGAACATTAAATATCAAAACCTTCCTATTAAAAACTACCACTACCACTGTAGTTCTTTGAGATGCGAAGAGCAGATTTATTCCTCCCACTTGTTGCATGGAGACAAGTGTGTTGATTCATAAATGTTTTTTCTAATGAATGCATGGATTGGGCTTAATGTATCTTAGTTATTAAGGCATGACATTAGCATCTCAAGTGGCTCTTTGTCCATCAGGTTGTGATAGCTTGTTTATTTGCTTTGTTCGACACAGAGGTGGAAAACATAAATAAACATGGCACAGGGATGTACATTTACAGTTACAAAGTTAAAGCAGGTTATTTCAGTTTCCATTGATGAACAAACCATTACTGGACACATTTCTTGTCTGAATGTTACCCTGTCTTCTGTGGTCATATTTGCATTTAGTAAATTGTAGAATTTGAGTTTAAAAAAATTGTATTAACTCAGTTGCTTATGAGTAATACAGTTAAAGAGTTTTAGAACATTTGTCAGTCACGGAAATATCAGTTATGTCACTTAATATGCACTTTATTTGAAAATGCTACATAAAGAGTCACAAATAAATGTTAAAATACACATAATAAAAGAAAACTTACTGCAGTAAATGTGTAAAATCCAGTAATTTCATGGTCATAGTCTTATATGTATAATTTGTCCCTAAAATGTCCCTGTTCAGTTTTGTAAGCTCATGAGGGGTCTCACACTAATAAATAAACTCTTGCCACTCTAATCTTGAAAGTAAACTGTTAAAAAAACACTCATACATCAATCAAATGCACAATAAAGAAATCACCTTGAAAGCTGAAGCTGCTCAAAATGATTAAAAAGCTACAGCCCATAGTTAGATGGTGTGAAATGTAGGTCCACACAGGAGCAGCTCTTTAAGTTGGAGAAAAAATTAGTTCAGATTGGTGTTGCATGAATGACATCAGAGCCAATCATCCCATCACTGAAAATGTTGCAGCAAATTTCCATACAAATGTTATTTGGACAAGCCATACTGAAGCAGGAGCTATAGCACGTTGACGTAGGCTACAGTTAAAAGTAGGCTAGAAAGGGGAACTTCACTGAACATCTTGTTTCAAATCAAAAGTACCATCTGCAGTTCATAATATCCTCTGCATGTCGTCCACTAGCTAGGGTTAAGTCAGGTTTTGATTTGTCACCACGGTAGAGTTCTCAATGGTCCTAAAAATTTAAGAACTCGCTGAACTAACCCTATTGTGACGTAACCCGGTGTGGTAACATTGAACACTCAGTCTGAGGCCCGATGAGCCCATTAAATAAACAATAGTTATTAGACTTAGGACACTGTGAAAAGTGCTTAATTTATGTTGGCACAGCTGACACACAATGGCGGCAGGGTGTGAGAGTGAGTGAGAGAGAAAGGAGCTGCTGCGCTGCAGATCACTGAAATAACACTCTGCTGCACCTGCTGGGTCCTAGTGCCTGCCACTTCATTGTACGCCAGTGCACTGTGCAGTCTCTGTGTGTAAATAGTGTATAGCCCTCAGCCCAAGCTCCCCTGAACCAATTAATTAAGATAAAATCTCAGCCCGTGCCAGCCCAAACCCGTCAGGCTCAACGGGTCTCGTAGGCACCTGTCGGTCTTGGGTAGAAAATGGGAACTCTACACTACGTCTTCCTTTTAAAAATCTCTGAAATTGTGAGAGGAAATTTTGAAACAGATGTTATTTTGACCAACTGACAAAGTTCTCAAAAAAATGACAAAGTGAGATATTTACAAACCTAGAGCAAGAAGTTAAACATCTTTAGTCTTTTCTGCAACCACTGCTCAACACTCTCACAAGCATGTTTCAACAATGGGGAATCAGTCACCCAACCAGCCAGTAAGCATCTGAGATCTTTGTAGATCTGGCAAAAAAAACAAATTTTTTTTGGAAACCAACTCCAATGACCACCTGTATAGCCCAGAGACAAACTACAATGAAGAATTTATCAACATCAATAATGATCATGTAGATGTAGATTTAACTGTGCTTGTGTTTAAGACCATCTTTGTTTAGGACCCCTTTTCGAAGAAGAGACGTGGCTGCTTTAAAAGTTGTCAGTGAGCAGGAATATTTCTGTCTCAAATGGATGTTTGTTAACAGAGGTAATGTTGTTATTCCGAGATCATTGTGCAGCAGGTGGTAGAATTTGAATCCATAAATCTTAGATAAAGGTTTTTGTGGCTATGGGAATTACTTTTATTTTTTACAGGATAACATACATAATGTGAATCAGTAATGGGGTAGTCAGTGTCTGCATAAAGGCTAATTATAGCACAGTTGTATATCTGCTTATTTATTTATATGTACTTAGATTAATAAGCATGGTTTCAACCAGATGCACTTTTGTGACAAGTAACTTCTAAAATGATTTTATGTTCACATTTCTAAATAAAAGGCTTTCAGAGTGTTGCCCTGAAATACCATGGAATCTGGTCATTTTAACAGACCAGTTACTCTTCATTAATCTTGATATCACTTTTCTCTGACGTCATTGTTGCATGTTAAGCACTGTTGTATTGTTGAGTTAAATCATTTCCAGCTGTTGCCGCAATCATTAAAAGAATATTTTTTCCATGTGTTCAACCTTGTATTTTACCATTGTATCAAGGCTTAAATTAATTAATAAATTTGACTTAAAAAACATAGTGTATATCATTACATCAGATTTTATTCTCATTTTTATTCTTCTCAGTGCCATGCTTTTTTAGTTCTTTACGTCCAGCAGCCCAAAACACTTTCTCGTGTGCTTTGTCAGGTCATTCAAATGGAAACAGACTATGAGGAATCTGACATTTTTATGACGCTAAGCACCAAAGTTTGGCCTCAGTTTGCATTCAGTAACCTTGTTGTGCCATCCATCAGCACGTCTAAAACCCATTCCTTCAGTACAGATACGGTCCTATAATATGAAGGGGCTTAATTCATGACAGCATGGTCATAAAACACTTCCTGATTAGATTTGAATAAAACTTGTCTGCCACAGTGGATGATGCTATCTGCAGTGTTGTTATAAATCATTTATATATTGCGATACAGCACCTGGCCAAAATAATTGCTGGACTGGTAATTAATCACAACCATATTAACAACATACATGCAAATATATTTTCATGTTTTTTAAATGATCTACTCAAACCTTTAAATAGAGCTGTATGTCATCAGATAATATGACATCATCTCCTTTCTCCAAAAAATAAAAATCCTTGATCAAAATACTCAAATTAAATAAAGAAATTAACTGGATGAAATTAAACTTCCTTTAATGACAGCAATTTCGTCAATTCAGTGGTTCAGTTCCATCAACATAAATACACATAAATGTGCTTGTGTGTATGTAGAGCAGCTGCCTCTCTAAATCTGTAGTCACTACTCCGTAGTCTCACTCAGTGTCCCGCCCACAGAACTGTCTGATTGATTACATGTCATGAGGTAGAGCCTATTAACAAGGAAGGTTACTGTGCCACAGAACACATGCAGCAGCTCCTGTGAGCAAGCAGAGCTGCGTTTCCAAATTTTCCTGGAAACGTCTAGAAATCCAGTCCGAATTTTAAATCTTTTTTTTCCCCCATCATTAGTTAAAATCATTCAAAGTAACCTTGAACATAAGTACATTTAAGTGCATTGTGATGATAATAGCTCTGTTGCTAAGAACTGAATGGAAGACTGTTAAAGCATTGACACGATTAGATTTCAGACATTCTCAGATAGACAACGGGTGAAAGCAAGACAGAGTTTGCCTTGGGCCCCCAAAGTACTAAATCTGCCGCTGCTCTGCATTCAGCCAGAAACTGAACATGCAGGCTGATATTCACTCACTCTGGTAGGTGGAGAAATAAAAATAAATCAATAGATAGCCTGCACACATTGTGGATTCCTTCACATGTAGCTAACATGAAAATTGACTGGGTTCAGTAAACATGAGGGTACACTTGTTGGGGTACTGAGACCTATTTAATTTGCAGTAAATATTAGGTACATGCAAATGAGCCATGTGTTTGATATGCATTAGAATTAATTAGCTTGCTAACTGGTGTGTCTAAATCGGAAGAGCTAACATGAACCTGTCATGGAGAGAGGCGACATGTTGTAAAAGCGACAAGATGCTCGACTGTAACGTCACCGTTGTTGACTCAGTGGAGCTGCTTTGCGCTGTCGTTTCCTCCATGTCGCTATCATCACCTCCAGTACTAGACTGTCTGAAAAACTGTCTGTTTTCTGGCTGTTATCTTTCCTCCTTGACGTATCCCTATTTTATTAGCCCTGCTGCTGGACTAACTAGCCAAGTTGATAACTGTGAAAGTTGTGATTGAACGTGCCTCATGTTGAACGCCGTTGTCTTCTTTTCATTGACGAACTGCAGCCAGACTGAGCCATGAATGTCACTAGACGCACTGATCTCAGACCTGCTGTTAGAGTGCATTCATGTTTTGACATTTAAATGGATCGTTGGTGGCTGTGAACTTTCCAACTGAGCTGCCTGCTGAAACGCTCTGCTGTGAAACTTTTCTTAATTCATTAAAAAATACATATCCCCGATGCTTAGCCTGGTGGGGAGTCAACTAAGGTCTGGCAGACCGCCAGGCTTGCAGTATAACGGGGGAAACCCTCCACACCATTAGTGACTGATTTTTGTTCTGAATAGTTTGATCACGGGGCTCTATAAAGGCAGATAAGACAAGCAATCAAATAATGGAAGACCCTTAAGACAGTTCCTCTACATGCAGTTACAATGCTTTGCTATATACCTTGCACCCAAGCTTTTTGTCTTTACTAGTAAGCCAGTTCTTCCGTGAGCAAAAATACTGTGCTTGATCCTTTGATCAACAGTCTAGCCATTCATGTTGAACGAGGTTATTGTTAAAGACGAGCCGAAATACCGTTTTCCAGAGCGTCCACTGCCGTGTTGTGACGTGTTCGCTATTCAAACACTTAAACAACCAACGAACGGGCTCTAATGGCAGGACATAATTTGGAGGAATCGGATTGGAGTGTTGTTGGGAAGTGGGCGGGATGTAGGCCGCACAGTGACAGCGAGATGAACATGGAGATGAAAGCCAATGATGTTAGCCTCCATTCAGTGGTGGACTACTCGCCTTCCTCATCTCTGCCGTAACTAAACTAACACTCTGTCACCCACTCTCACTGACGTTATCACTATGATTCGCACTCTCACTCTCCTTCTAAATCTATCTGTCGCTCCAAATCTATCTGTTGCTATATCTCTTTATCTCTCGCTGTCTGGCTCAATCTATTGCCTGACGGTAAACCCACAGAGATCCCAACTGACCCGTCCTCCACGCATAGGAACAGCAAAGTGATTGATGGGGGGATTAACATGATATAACTGATTAAATTCAACCAGTGATTCAACCAATAATGGCCCGAGTCAACGATGACATCAAGGACCCAGGCGATTTTGTTTTAAATGAAAGATGGAAGTAGCAGACTTTAATATAAAAATACAAAATGATTCATTTTTTGCAATTTTTTTGTGATACATTTTCAAATTTGTTTACAATAAGAGCAGCGATACAGTCCAACAGGGTTGAAAATGCATTTTTGACTTCAGCTCGACTGTAAGGTCGCAGTTGGGAGCTGGAGTATCGGTAGCAACAGGCGTTGCTTTATGAACAGGCTCTTCGCTGCTAGCAGAGACATATGGGGTTAGAACTGTCTCAAAAATGAGTAAATCCACGCATAAGGATTAACAAATGTATTTTGGGATTTGATTTATATGTAAATGACACCACAAAAATATTTTTCAATGCACACAAAGATATTTCTAGTTCTGTATAAATGTTTAAAGAACATACACATAACTTGGAGATTCACAAATGTATTTCTGAACAAATATCCACAAAAATATGGATTTAAAAGGTAGGTGAATTAGCCCACTAATGTTAGCAGTTAAGTCACACAGTGGGGCAAGTGGGATGCGTTCTCATGAAGGAAGGAGACATCTGTTTGGCTACAGATAATTCCCTGTTGAAAAAAATAAATGCATTTGTGGATCTGTTTACATCAGGGGAGTCTGAAAAAACCCTTCATACAAATGCAGTGAAGTTCACAAACCACAAGAAGTTTGTAAATGCAGATTCAGCAGTTTGTGTTTAAATGTCAAAACATGCATAACTGTTTTTGATGAAAATTGAAAAGTCTTTTAAATGTGTTTGTGGATTTTCATTATATAGCCTATATTTAAAACAAATAATATTTGTGTGTTTATCAGAACTACATTTTTTACCCAATTAATTGATGTGTGGATTCTTTTAACATTTACATCGAACTAGAAATATTTTTGTGAGTATTGAAAAATACTTTTGTGGAGAGAGTCATTTAGATGTAAATACCAAAATGCATTTGTGAATCTTTGTTTGTGCTTTTTTTTTTTTTTCTCGTTTTGAGACTGTTCTAACCCCATGGAGGGGCACCTGCATTTTCTGCTTCAGTAGTATTTGACTGTTTTAGAGCTGTGTCATCATCCGACTGTTCCGGTTTGTGTTCTCTTTTGGAGCCACGCTAACATTACTTTTGTGTTTTTATTCCTTTGTTTTTTTCTGTTTATCCATCACTGTTGTCACTCATGAGTTTGCGTGAATGTGACTTTCCACTTCCACGAGAAGAAATAAGTGAGGGTAACGTAGTCCTGCAAGCATCACATAGTGCACCCTGGGTGATTTAGTTAAAGTGTTATCATTAAGAGCTAAGAGACGTTCTGATATGGACAGGAAAGGGTACTGGGAGCTTGTGAGAGGTCTTGGTACGCTGTATAAAGTCCCTGTACACCAGGGGTTAAAATCTAGAAGAGAGGAGAACTGCGTACCAGTGCACACCCGCCCACTTAAGGCATTGGATCTATGTGTGAATGGATGCTATGTAACTATCGCTTAGCAAATGACAAACTAAACCAAGCGCCAAGAGCACATTCTCTTATGTTACTTTAATTAACAATTTCACTGCCCCGCTTATTGGTGAAAAATATGAATATTCTAATGTCTACTTGTGCATAAGATTTTTTTTTATTTATTTATTTATTCTTTCCCCCACAATGTACCTATTTCCTATACGTTTTGGCCATTCATCCACACACACACACTCTTAGGACACTGAAATATTTCTTTTGGAAAACAGCAGTATTGAAGTGTAGCTCTGGAGTGGACCTGTTCATCTATCCCCTCTGTCACAAACAGCTTGCTGGCAGGACCTCACAAATATGTTGCACTTGTTAAACCAAAATGGCACTGCAAAGCCATATTTGTTGTTTTGGAGCTAAACACAAAACAAGACTTTAGGTTTCTGGATGAACATGAAGCACTAAACAGTGAACTCCAGTTAAATAACTTCACAGCAAGTTTACAGTGAATGTAGTGGTTTACTCTAGCTGTGTACAGTTTGGAGGTACAGTACCTTTAAGTTTAGAGTTACAGACAGTTTAAATCAGTTAACATTTTATCAGCCTTCTTTCAGAGGTGAAAGTAAGCAGATACATGCTGTGGCGTGGTGGTGGTGTGGCTTTAGGAAACACAGACCTCAGTTCAAAGACTTAGACACCAAATTATTATTTTTTCTTAATTTAACTTTTTATGGTTGATAGATAAATCTCAACTTGTTTTTAAAACCTATTTCTTAAATTGAGCATAAATGTTTTTTAATATGTTAAAGGTGTTTTTATGTCACAAGTACTATACAAGTATAGATGACCAGAATAAAGTTAAAAAAAAAACAAAAAACATATTGACTGGTGATCAGTTATTGGCAACAGTCCATAGTGCTTCCAGCGATCAATGATCAACCCCGAAAATCGTGATCAGAGCACCATTAGCAAAACAACCCACACTCTTATGATCTACGATGTTAATTAATATTTAATTGCTTTGAAATTTGAATCATTTGATACAGCACCAGTAATAATGAAAGCATTTTTCTTTTTCATTTAATTCTGTTCATAATAATAGTCTTTTTGTACAGCTCCATAAGAGACTGTGTGCAGAGTAATGTCACTGGAGGGTGCCTGTGCTCCATGTTCATGCCAAGACCTCAAACATTACGCTAAGTACGGAGTTAACTGCAAAATTTTTTGAGAGAGCCAAAAGTGGAGCATCTAACCTCAACACCTTTCAGAATGTATAAAGTTGTTCTGTGTAAAGTGATGGTTTCTCATTATTCAGAAAAGGGAGTCTGGTATGTAAATTTTTCTTACAGCTGTAATTAAGCAGGACATTTATTAAAAGAGCCACTTGTTGCAAGAGAGAGCCACATTTAAAAATGATTATTTAAAGGAAGATTTTTTCCTTCATTTTTTAAAGCCTTCATTGATGTCATGAGTGCAAGTGACAGTCGACCTCTCTGTTCACAGTGAATCCAAATTCTTTTCTGTTTCAATATTTATTTAGAATTCTTTCTGTTTTTATAAAACTGCCGTAACAAGCACAGACTGACAGAATGATGAGACTTTCATCAATTCTTGTCAGCTTACATGCTAAAATAAGCACATGGTGGATATTATATATATATAATATACACAAGCAACTTGCATGATTGAAAGGCTGAAAATATAAGGAGGTAGAAAATGGGTTTGACTTCACTTGTAGTTTACTTTTTCTTTCTTTATTTTGATAATTATTGAGATAATAATTGCCTGATACATATTTATTTACATATTTCGTGCATATTTAATCTTGTGCTCTTCATTAGTCATTCAATCCTTGCTCTGTGTTGGAAGTGAGTCTGAACAAAGAATGCCATCACAACTTTAATTTAGAAATGACCTGAGTGGTTACACAGATGGACACATGAAAACCCTGAAAAAAAGGGAGCAAATTAATTAATTATTTATAAAAAATAAACAACCTGTTAGTGCTAACAAATCTTCCATGAGTGCAGTAATTCCCATATTATAAAATGTTTTTGACCTGATCTAACTGTGAAATTGTGTTTAGGTTCAAGTAACAGGCATGACCATAATGTGGTTCACCTACGTTCAGTAATTTTTTAGTTTTCAGCAGCTTAGCTAAAGCAGTGGACAGCCGCCGCCTCACTGAGACAGGAATGATTTGCTGTTCAAAGCAGGTGGCACATCAGCCAGCAGTACTGATCATGGCAAAAATAAAATGCCTACATAACTCATGTCTTCGCTGTACAATGTGTTTGGTTAATATTACAGGCACCCTCAAATGATATTATGTGGGGATGCGCTGGTTGTTTAGTTGGTGCCCTGTGTACAGAGGCCGTTTCCTCACTGCAGCAGTCCCAGGTTTGCTTCCACCCTGTGGCCATTTGCTGCATGTCATTCCCTCCCTTTCTCCCCAGTTTCCTCTCCAGTCTTTCAGCTTTCATATCAATAAAGGCTCATCAAGAAAGAGAATGACACCAAAAGATAGCAAAAAAAAAAAATAAAAAAAAATATATATATATATATATATATATATATATATATATATATATATATATATATATATAGTGTTGCGTTTTAAGACTAGCCAACTGTTTTTAACCTATTTTATACTCAGTCATTATCATATTTATAAAAAGCAGCTTATTATTGCCCATAATATTAGAGTTTACTTTGAATTGAGTTTACTCAATATAATTTTGTCCAAATTTAAAAAAATTCCGATATAAATTATTTTGATGAAAATTTTTAAGTATTTTGGGGAACCCCTGTAGCACCACCACGGACCCCCTAGAGGTCACGACCCCCTGGTTAAAGACCACTGGTCTATTGTTTATTCCTTCGCTTTTACCTGTTTAACCAACGGTTGTAATCCCTCATTTTCACCTACGTATGTGAAAGAAGGTGAGTCAACCGAAAATCCATTTATTTCTATGAGAATCTCTGTGATATCCAATACGCGATGTAGTCTGCGAAAAGAGAGAGGTGAGTGTCCAGTAGTGCACCCTGATGTAATTTAAGTGTCATCATGAATCGCCAAGAGACACTCTGATATGGAGCAGACAGGAAAGGGTACTGGGAGCTTGTGAGGGCTCCTGGTACGTCATAAGAGTCCCGGATCTTCTAAATGCACCTTTCTTGCATGAAACTCATTTGGATCAATCTCATGCAAGTTAATACGAGACTGTATCTGTATCACATACATTCTCAAAAGGATAAGGACATTCATACACCAATATTCTTTTCAGGCTTTTGCATAATTGCATTGTTCAAGACAGTGTATGAGATCGCATTGTTATAATACATCAACCTCAGTCACATTTCTTGACCTCTGGAGAGATGTTATCACATTCAGCTTGTCTAATAGATGCGACAGAAGCAGTTCCTGTTGTGAAATGGCAAACAGCAGTGGGCTGTTGTGATAAACGGTGATTAGGTCCAAACAGATACAATTGCTGTCGAGTATCCACAGGGCAGCTAAGGGGAAATTTGTCATTCAGCTTGATTACATTTCTCTGCAGCCCCTCATACTAGGTTTGGGAAGGTTTCAGGTTTTACCGGTTTGGTCCGGTGTACGGGCTTAAACCGGTTTTGTGTTATGCAAATAAGCAATACTGGTGTTTATCAGTAAACCAGATCCTGGCATACGTCAGCAGCAACATGTTCTGACACCCAGCAGCCCGACGAGTGCAGACATGGCCGTCAAAACAGTGCTGTGTGTGAAAACACTGAGCTCTTACAACATGACTTTATCACCACAGGATTATTTTATGAACACAGACACGACGTGGTTACGTTTTCCAACGTTTCTTGGACTTCCACAAGAGATACAGAGCAGAGATGATGATTATGTTGGCTGTACTTTATGACAAGAAATGGCAAGCTCCCTCCTCCTGACGCTAACGTTACTAGCTCATGCTAACGTCCCAACTGTTGCTGTTTGTAACTAAACAGACCAGCGTATGACTGTATTAACCCAGACATGATGTCGTTAAGTTTTCCAACCTGTCTAGGACCTCCACAACTGATATAGTGCAGCAAAAGTGTTTGCTGACCGTAGTTAATGACAGAAAATGCTGAGCACCCCTCCTCAAACAAGCTAAGGCTGAGTTAACATAAGCGGACTCAACTCCAACTCGTTCATGATGCTTTTGCTTTGTTTTACAAGACTATGTTGTGTCCAGTTTATGTGCATGTATTTATGGGAGGAACACGACTGAATGGAATAACATAGCAAATAGTGTAATTTGGTTGAGAGAAAAATGCGTAGTGTGCCTGAGCCTAGAACTGCAGCAGATAGAATGTACACTGACGGACGATGTCACATGTTTGGTTGCTGTGAGAAATACAAACATTTTGTGTCACTCAATCCAGTTGTTCTTCTCTTGTGCCGCTCTATAACGTACCGTCACGCGTTACAGATTCCAGGGCTAGCTCCAGTCAGGAGCAATAATGGGGAGCG
This sequence comes from Naso vlamingii, assembly GCA_029822935.1. Taxonomy (NCBI): domain Eukaryota; kingdom Metazoa; phylum Chordata; class Actinopteri; order Acanthuriformes; family Acanthuridae; genus Naso; species Naso vlamingii. Next base: position 12,029 of record JAPQLA010151892.1, on the reverse strand, counting down.
CTGTTAAATGAGTGGTATGCAATTCCTAGTGGTTAGGTCCGGTATTGAGCTTAATGTAAAACCGGTTTAGAAATTTTTACATCGCCCAAGCCTACCTCATATGACTAATTCACCCTGGGGTAGATCTGTCTTGTCTCTTTTTAGTAACATGCTAAACTAACGTCAAATAGCTTGTGCAGATAAAAATTTGTAGTTAAAGATGTGGATGCACTTCACTTCAGTTCTTATTTTCTGAGTCGATCTTCTTTTTTGTGTCAAGTTTGGACTTTCATGCTGTTTCCAAACATATTTTTTAAGTATTTTCTATATAAAGGTAGCTACATATGTTGTGCTGTGTTATTTTGTGACATCTGATCTCTTTCCACACCCTCTGTTCCATCTGATGAGGCTGTTTCGTCACCCTACAGGAGATTATTGGACTGTGAAAACGCTTTTATTGAATCATTACTTGCTCCATGGAAAACATGAATCACTATATGTGCTTATGTCTGTGTGTGTGAGTGGATGTTTGTGGGTGTGAGTGTAAGTGTGGTGTGTGTTCTCATTTCCTTTTTGCTGTTATGGGTGTAAAGGTACATGTTAAACGCTGCAGCAGAAGAAATGAAGCAAACGGCACTCTGGACACTGCTGCTAAGAATGCTCAGGGACTCTCTTTCGAAGGCTTCATTCACTTGTGTGTTTGTGCCAAAATAAAACTAAATCGCATTACATGTCTTTATGGGGTGTTGCACGGTCAAAAGACGCCAAAACACCTTTAAAATGGGCCTGAAACTCAGCTGGAGAGGTGCAACACCATCCCTCCATGATATCATTCAATGTTTAGCTGATGACAGTGAAAAAATACAGTCTCTCACATGCTGCACCAGACTTACCCTGAAGTGTTCAGTTGGGTCAAAATTTGCAATACCATTTGTTTTTATGTTCTTGTTTATGTTGGTCATCAAGCATTTGGTGACCATTTGTGGCCCCCGCTGCTTTGGAACAAGTCTTCCATTCCATCCAGACTCCGGTCACGACTGACGGTGCTCAGTGAGGACACAGACTACCCCTGTCTGTCCATGTGGCTACTTAGAGGAAAGGAGAAGGAATGTGTAGATGATTTTTTAGGGAAAGGAGTGCATGTCAAATTTTGAAATAATATACCCTGAGACATATTAGATTAGATGTACAAAGGCGGCAGAAGCAAATGTCCCTTATTAAATGTCTGAAATGACTCAAAAAGGTGTATTTTAGCCATTTAGAGAAGGAAACAGATCAGGGGAGAACAGGACAATAGGACTTTTTTTTCCTTAATTTACTACTTCAACCTAATTGGCTTGTCTCCTTGACATGACAAAATATAACATTATTTATGACTATGAAGAAGCATCGGTCTGGAACTGAGGGTGATGTGAGTGGTAAAACTGAGCCAAAACAGTGAAGTTGCAGGCTGTAAAACTAAAGCAATGCACTGAAAGATGCTGAAAAAAAAGCTTCTTAGGTAAGGGAAACTGTGGGTTCATAAAATGAGGTTAGACACAACTGTTATTAACATTTGTTCTTTGAGCAAAAATTGCTCGCTGTTCCCCAAACACACTTCAAAACTCGAGCTGACTGTACTTTTCAAGCTGTTTTGCTCGCAATATCTAGATTGCTCTCCTCTTATCCTGACACCAGGACTTGGTTAATTTGTTTGCATTATTATTCTACTTACCTTTTTTACATGGTTCATACTTGTGTTTTGAGGAACTGGTCTTCTGTGTCTTTGTTGCTGCTATGATTCTAACCTGTCAACCTTGTACTGTTTGCTGTCATTGTTAATATTGTAAGTACAGTACAATGGTAGTTAGTATGTGGTGTGTGCATGCAGGATGATATGGACACATCTACATAACAAAGATTTCCCTTCATCACACTAGTATGGATATTTACACACTTTACCAGTGATACTTAAATATAACATAAAGATCGATTGCAGTGGCTTGCATACTGTCCTAAGAATTGAAATGAATCAGTTTGGTTTTAAAATTAAACCAGACACACAGTTGGGCATATAATCATTGAAGGAAGTTGTTAATAAGTATAGAAGCCATAACAACACAATATGTAGAATTCTCTGATGCCTATAAAGTTTTTGACTGTATTAATCATGGTAAATTGTTAACAAGAGGTATCACATCCAGACAAAGAATCATCCACACAATGCCCTCATTCTTTATGCTCATGCTTGTTCCGTAAAGTCTGCAAATAAAAATGTTTTATGTTCTAACAACCATGCCAACAATCTATATCCAGCCTCAACCCTTTCACTTCTATTTTGTTACATAATTGTAATCTTAAATCATTGATAGCAAATGCAATACAAAGCAAAATGAAGTTTGTTTTCTATTTTATTGAGATTATATAAGCAGCAATGTCTGTCTTCCTCACTAGTGCCAACCAAATGACCAATTTCAGTATGGAGAGGAAGTATACTAGACCAAAGCGTGGGACACAAGGCAAATTATATTTCACATAATTCTCTACACCAAATTTATTTTTCATCAAACAGTAAGCTCTAAGTTTTGGCTTATTCCATATCTCAGTAGCCCAATTCTCTATTAACTGCTGGAGAGCAGATCGCTTGATCATGTCAGTATCTACCTTTTCTTTCTGAATGCACATTCTTCAAGTCCTGCTCTATGGAATTACATGTGAAGTGCTTTGCTCAGGGGCCACCTATCAGTATATCCCACAAATATTTTAAAAAATATTTTATACTGTCAATGATACCCCAGAGTCTATTCCATAATTTACACATACACACTCTGCCCAACAAACTCCACAGGGTTCTCAACCCATATCCCCTTTAATGACCAGGATGGCAGCATATTTATTGACTCCCAAAAACACCTTAGAGCACTATTGCGGAGCTATTCACATCCTTTCTAAGCTTTGTACCCCCATACTGCAGCAGCATAAACTAATACAAGACACATACGGGCATTATAGAGCTATGTGTGGAAGGTGAAACCTTAAAGTTTTTAACTTACCAGTGACTCCCCCAGAGCCCTTCTGACAGACTCAAAGAAACTGTGGTACCTTGAACAAAGTTCAGGTGCTCAACAAGATAAAAACAAAAGACATTTATGAGAATTTATTGTATTTTTAATAGAGTTTCTTCTTGTTCCTTTATGTCAACTCTAGCCTCCTTTTTTTAAAGGTCCCTACATGAATTTAGTTTAAATTTCAACAGCAGTTAAAGTTAATTGAATGTTGTGTCCAGCAATGGACAATAATGTTAAATTAACATTGCACACTTAATGTTGAACTTCACTGCAAACTTTGGCACAATATGTATTGTTAGTAAACTATTTAGTTAAGATTATGACTTTAAAGGTTAATGCAGATGTCTGATGTCCCTAACTAGATACACAGATATGGTGAAATGACGTTAAAACAACCATTTAAAGAATGAGGTTTGGTTTGGTGCTCTTGCTGTGATGCACCATTAGCACGCATATCACCGTCAGTGCCTCTGTACATGCTTCAAATAATAATTGTATATTTATATTTATACCATGGTCTTGGTAAATACTTAATACTGATTGGCTGGAGGGTGTCAGTTAGCCAGTGGTGGACAGTAACGAAGTAAATTTACTTAAGTACTGTACTTAAGTACATTTTTTGAGTATCTGTACTTTACTTGAGTATTTGCTTTTTTGGATGCCTATTACTTTCACTCCACTACATTTAAAAGACAAATGTTTTACTTTTAACTCCACTACATTTCTAGGAAGGCTGTGAAGTAGGCCTTACTCGTTACTTTTTGGTCAGCTGTTTTATTGTTGTTGCTGTTGTTGTTTTTTTCTAAAACGCAAGTGGCCACACGCTGTGTTCTTCACAGAAGGAAACCAATCATTGAAGGAATTTCCATCACTTTCCACAGACAAGGAAAAATATAAGTCAAATGTGTGCTATGTGTTGTGTTCCTGTGTAGTTCTTGAAAGCAGAGATGTAGCCTAGTGTGTTTGCGATAAAAGGCTGTAAAGTAAAACCCTGCTTCCCTCAGTGAGAGGGAAGAAAAAAAAGACCTGCTGATTTGTGGGGGTGGGGGCGAGGGAGTGTTTAAATAAAAAAAAAAGAAAATGACAGTGGCTGCCCTTTTTGTTGATTTGATTGCATTTCTATGTTTTCATAAGTGTTTATAGGCTTTGTGTAGCGTAGTTATTCTACAAGCAAATCAGTGCATGGTAGGTGGTTTCAGAGAGTTACAAGGTTCTATAAATAATTGTGAAAACATTACAGCAATACATTGGTGTGAAAAATAAAATGCAGTTTAACTTGTACATTTGAATACTTTAGTACTTTTAAAAGCATGTACTTTTGAACACTTAAGTGTTTTTGAAAAGAAATTACTCTGGTTATTTAACTTAAGTAAATTTTGACTGACCAACTTTTCCTTGTAGTGGAGTAATATTTGATCTGGAGTATCTATACTTTGACTCAAGTACTGGGGTTGAGTAATTTTTCCACTACTGCAATTAACGTTTGATATGAGGACACCTATGGAACTCCAGCTAGTAGTTCCAACTAAACAGTCTGCTTACTGTTCCACACCCGCAAATTCTGCGACTTGAGAAACAAATTAATTGAAAAAATCTGAATATCTTTCTTTCAACATTGTGTGGTCCCACAGTGCAATATCCTCTGAGTACCACAGGATGGCGCTCGTAACACATGAGCTGCAAGAAGTTGCCTTCACTCTGATAGTAGTAAAATAAGGTGGTTAAACTAAGTGTCCGTTGGCTAATCTGTCCAATTGTATGAAATGGTTATCTCATTTAAAAGGTGAGTAAGCCCTGTGTTTGATTTGAAAAAGTAGTGTGTGCACCTTGCCACAGCAGCCCTGTTTCAATGTCCGTCTGTTCAGCCCTGGGACATAATTCAGGCTGCAGATGATAATATAAATGTTCGACAGTCCTCTTCTTTGTAAAAAAATTGTTAATCGATTTGGGGACAGTGACAATGACTGGCCATCTAGACCTGTTTTAAACATACAGGCCAATTACATTTACTGTTTGTCCACCATGCGCTATGCTATTGACACTGAATCTTGTTAGCACAACATTAGCTCTCTCGCTGACAGCTAAACGGACTAGCTCATCATCTGTTGCTACATTGTATCTGTGGTCACTGGAGTATTGAACTACATTGTCATTACATAAGAACCTTATGGGAATGTAATGATTATTCCAGTTATTAATCAAGGTCTTGTCAGGGAAACAGAGTTGTTGCTTGTTTAAAATGTTGAATTTTGACCACAAATGCTTGAAAATATAAATGAATGGAAATGCAATGAAAAATCACAGAAATTTCAGGGGAAGGACCCTAGACCTCACGCCAAAAAAAAAAAAAAAAGTACTCCCACTTTCAAAATCAACACTCAACTCTTGTCTTAACACAATGGACCTCATGCAAGAATATGTTTGTATCTGTGCTAAGCATCTGGTTTATATGTGCTAGCTCATTAGCTGGTAGCATGTAGCTTTCCAACAAAATGCTGTGCGAATTAACTTGCAACATGAGATAATCAGCAACTGAAAAAGTAACAGAGAGCTAGATACTTAGCGATGCAGTCGCTTTGCCTTCATTAAGCATCATCTTTAAAAGATCAGAACTACCAGAAAATGGGATATATCAGTGTCCTCACCTGTCAAAATCGGGGTAAACTTTTAAATTAGGCCTCATAGATCAAATATGAGTAAAGATTCAGTGACTGGATAGCTCATTTCTCTCCCTTAATGTGTTCACAAGCAGATTTAGTTGAACCACTGAGGTAAAAAAAGTTAGCATTTTCCTTGTTTCTAAATCAGGGCAAAAGAAAACAAAAAAACCATTGTATGGTGAGCATATTGTGGGTGCTTTCAGAGCACAGAGGATACACAGCACGCATCCTTATAAATTCAGCTGTTTAAGTATTATTAGTATTTGTGAGTATTAGTATAAGTATCACAGTATTCTTAAGTATTCTCCTTTCACTTTTATAAACCACTTCTATATTTGCATCATCTATGAGCTTTTTCACTACAGCCCTAATAATGCAATATCTGGTGTGAATAAATCAAAAACAACACACACAGAAACTAATGAGGCTCAACCTGTGAAACTTTTGTGTAGTAAAGCCCATGCTGTCTTAATGAACACTTCAAATCCATTCTGTGGAGAAGGAAATTATTACCCATCATAAATGTTGACGGTGCTGATTGGTAGTGTTTCTTCCAAATGCTATGAAACTTGTTTTGTAAGCAGCTGCCTGTGAAATCTTTATTTTCTATGGCAATGCTGATGTAAAAGCTGTACTTAAAATTCAGATTTGTAGGTTGCTCTTATTCAGTCATGCATGATATGATTCGGTTTCATGGTTGTTTTACACTGTACACTGCTGCTGTCCCAAACTTCAACAAATATTTCCCCAGAAAACAAAAACAACGTGACTAGCCAAGTTTTTGGTATTTAAAAGCGTTCATAAACCAGGCAAGTTCCAAGTTTCTGCCAAGTATGACCTCAACATCTTACAGGCCAGTGTTCCTAAAACGAATAAATAAATATATGCAGACACAGACAGTTAGTGGTAACAAACAGGAAAACATCCCAACCCTTTGAAAATAAAGGTCTGATTTGCAAACAGCAAGCAAATACTCCTTAAGTTTTTTGACTGTCCAGTTTCTACATTTTTATATTGCTGACAAACCCCATTAACATACCATGACCAACGCATTTCTCTGTAATTACCCCTCTATATGCTTGTCCTCCCCAAGCCTGTTTGTTCCTACTGAAAATGTAAAGTGTCTTTAAAAAAAAAGAAAAAAAAGAAAAAAGAATTATCTTTTTTTGGGTGGTGGTGGTGGTGAATTCAAACAAAAGCAAATATTTTGTTTTTGGAGGACATTTTTATCTGTGCATTAAAACATGGGCGCTGTGAGTATTTTTTTGGCAGCAGTGGTTGTATTTGATGGTAATGATGGGGCATATCAGCAGTGCAGCAATGTGCTTTCATTGATAGTTCACAGATTTCCTTTACAAAGTTTTAATACTTAGACATTAGTAAGAAGAATTTCATACATTTTATGATAACACAATAGGAAAAAAAAAAAGAAAAAAGAAAATCCTATTTAAGTATCTCTTGTTCTGACTGGTGACCTTGAAAAACTTGCACACAAACACACACCAGCACTCAATAGTGTCACATCAAGTAAATCTGTGCTGCCCCACATTATCTTAATTATCTGTTTTTCTGCTGTAATTGCTGCAGTTCTCAATGTTTAGGTGGTCTAAGGACGGGAGTAACTCTAACACAGCCTGAGTACTTCCACATGCTGCATCTTTGCTAATGATCTGGCACACTGGCTTTAACGAGAGCCAAAGCACAAATCATGTCCTACGTACTTTCTATAATGCCACGTCAATAGCAGGACACTGGGCTTGTCATTAAATTGATCTAATCAAGTTGAGAAAGATTACAATATGCAGACTAGGCCTGTCATTTCTCTGCACATGGTCTTTTTGCGTCCTGGGTAAAGTACAAGCTGTGCAGCAAGGCATGCCTGGTGCCAGGGCCATTATGATACTGACATTGCAAATTATTGCAGAATGTATTCCACCTTTCCAAAAGTTTGGAGGAGTTAAAGGCAGTGGAATGCCTCTGCATTTTAGCCATTTAACTTCAGCATTCTGTGCTTCAGACAAGCTGAAAGGTAAAACTGCACTGAATGTATTGTAAATGGGTTGTCTAACCACAATGAAACCACTTGAATACTTTCCAAAGTATACAACTTCTCTCATGTGAAACTCAGGCTCCTCTGAACTCCAACTGTGGTTGAGCATTTCATATGGAATGGAAGATCAGTTAGAACAGAAGAAATATTTATTTTTACATCAGAAATAGGTAAAATGGCTGTGTGGCTAAAAATAAATGAACGTTAACATTACATCTTCTGTCAAAACAACAAAAGTTAACGTTACATCTACTGTCAAAACTGCAGATGTTGACGTTAAGGAGTGTAATGTTACACACAAGGTTACACACGAGGTGTGCATTTTTTTTCCTTTGACAATACTTTAGTAAGCTTGTCTTTGCTTCTGTGGCATAGCCATGGGTGTGTCAGAGTGTGCCTGTGCCACCCAAACAGGCAGCTGGCACACCCAAAAATCATAGGCAGAATAAAATTTTATATACATTTTTGAGAGGAAAACATTGCCCTCTTTCCAATTTTCACCTGACAACATGAGCAGGGACAAAATTGAGCTCATGGTCAAGAAACACCATAAACTCCTCACCTGAAGAGGGAGATGAACACTATACCCTCCTGAAATGCTGATTCTCCAATCTGCATTGTCCTGTGGCCTTTCCAAATTCCAAACCACTTCAGTCAGATGCAGAGTACCCATGTTAGTAGACACAGCACATTAAGATCAGACCGTAAATTACTCGCCTGAGCAGGGACTTGAACCCTAGGACCCTCAAGTGAAAAGTCTGATGCTTTAATGAAGCTCAAGTTAACATTTTTGAGAGGAAAACATTGCTCTCCTTCCAATTTTCACACAACATTGAGCTCACAGTCAAGAGACACATCACCGGAAGAGGGAGTTGAACACTACACCTCCTCAGGCTGAAATGCCGATTCTCTAATCTGCATTGTCCTGTGGCCTTTCCAGTTTCTGAACCACCTCAGTCAGATGCCGATTACCCATATTAATAGACAGCACATTAATGTGAAACCGGAAACTACTCGCCTAAGCAGGGACTTGAACCCTGGACCCTCAGATTAAAAGTCTGATGCTCTACCGACTGAGCTACCCAGGCTTCGGATGAACTGTTTTCACAAGAGAATATTGCCCTCTTTCCAATTTTCACATGACAACATTGATCTCACAGTCAAGAAAAACCATAAACTCCTCACCCGCAGAGGGAGTTGAACGTAATAACCGAAATAACTAACTATCTTTGAAAGTTATGTAATCAAACGCAGTGTGTGATGCAGTTTGCAGTGACAAAATTGAGCGCACAGTTAAGAAACACCTCACCTGAAGAGGGATTTGCAGAGTACCCATATTAGCAGACACAGCACATTAATCTTATAACTACTCGCCTGAGCAGGGACTTGAACCCTGGACCCTCAGATTAAAAGTCTGATGCTCTACCAACTGAGCTACCCAGGCTTCAAGCCAATCTTTTTAAGAAGAGAATATCACCCTCTTTCCAATTTTCACGTGACAACATTGATCTCACAGTCAAGAAAAACCATAAACTCCTCACCCAAAGAGGGAGTTGAACGAAATAACCGACAAACGAACTAACGTTGAAACTTATGTAAACAAACACAGTGTGAGATGCAGTTTGCAGTGACAAAATGAGCAGGGACAAAGTTGAGCTCACAGTCAAGAAACACCATAAACACCTCACCTGAAGAGGGAATTGAACCCTATACCCACCTTTGACTGAAATGCTGATTCTCTAATATGCATTGTCCTGTGGCCTTTTCAATTTCTGAACGACCTCAGTCAGATGCAGAGTACCCGTATTAGTAGACACAGCGCATTAATGTGAAACCGGGAACAACTCGCCTGTGCAGGGACTTGAACCCTGGACACTCAGGTTAAAAGTCTAACGCTCTAACGAAGCTACTCAGGCTTCAAGTGGACATCTTTGAGAGGAAAACATTGCCCTCTTTCCAATTTTCACGTGACAACATGAGCAAGAAACACCATAAACACCTCACCTGAAGAGGGAGTTGAACCCTATACCCTCCTTTGACAGAAACGCTGATTCTCTAATCTGCATTGTCCTGTGGCCTTTCCAAGTCAGACGCCGAGTACTTATGTTAGTAGACACAACAATCTACTCACATGAGCAGGGACTTGAACCCTGGACCCTCAGATTAAAAGTCTAAGGCTCTACCAACTGAGCTACCCAGGTTTCAAAAGGTCGTCCTCACGGAGGAAAACACTGCCATCTTTCCTACTTTCATATGATAACATAAACTGGATGACACTGACCTCACAGTCACCATTTATCATAAACTACTTACTTGAAGAGGGAGTTGAACCCAGAACCTTTTGTTGTAGAGAGAAGTCATGTTGAGAGAGTAATATTAAGCATAAAGATTAACCATATAAACGTGTTACAACATAAATCATATGAATTGCACAACTTTGAAAGTTTTGTAATCAAACGCACTGTGAGGTGTCGTTTGTAGAAAAGATGAAATATAACATGTATTTTTTAAAAATGCAGTTGGAGTCCCTCTGGAGATAATTGTGTCAGGAGCTCGGGCTGATCTTTGTTTAGCACGATGGAAATTTCCAAAGTTTTCCATTAGATAAGTCACAGGTGGCTGGATGAAATGATAAGCCTAGAGCTTTACACTGATGGAAATTTGTGCCAAGATGTGACAGGTTTGAGGGGGTGGAGTTAGGTATTTGATCAGCCTGATGCGACACCATTATTTCCCAGCAGAAATGTCTTCATTTAAAAAACAAATTGATAGCAGAAGGAGGGACTCAGTGTAGAGTATAAAATAAGGTCCCGTTTCATGCTATTCCTGGAAAAGAAGACTGGGGTTTTATTGCATGTACAGTGCTGTTGACCTGGCCTGAGGGAATCAACTCTTCTGCACTCAACTCTGAGCTTCTCCAGTCTGGAACTTTTTACAACACATGCAACTTACTATTAGAGGATTTTTTGTTGAATGCTGGGACAGAAAATCAAAGTCAATTACTTGCCCTGACCTGAATTTTTAGTCTAACACTTTCTCACACTGAAATGTTGCTTCTCCAATATGCAGGTGTGGTGGCCTTTCCAAGGTGAAACATTTCACAAACATCAGACACTGACTTGCTGAGTAAGTCCAAGTTGACATTTGCAGAGAGAGCCACCACTTTACATCATAAGTTCTTCTCCTGAATAGGCACTTGTACCTCAGACCTATATTTTGATCAGTCTTCTTGCCTGAACAGGGACTTGTACCCTGGACACTCAGATTAAAAGTCTGATGCTCTACCAACTGAGCTACCCAGGCTTCAAAAGAAAGCTGTTCGGAATGAAAAGATTGCCCTCTTTCCAAGTGTCACGTGACAACATGAGCAGGGACAAAGTTGAGCTCACAGTCAAGAAACACCATAAACTCCTCACCTGAAGAGGAGTTAAACACTATACCCTCCTGAGACTGAAATGCTGATTACCTAATCTGCATTGTTGTGGCCTTTCCAAAAAGGGAAAATAGGGAAATATAGGGAAAAGATGTCCATATTGTGGACATCTATGTTGTTCTAAGGTGGAAATCTCAAACTCTCAGACCCAATGGCTGCTTTTCCTGTCAGTTCTTTTTTCTTGTTACCTTCTGTGTTGCTTGACATGGTCACACAGTACTGCAAAATCACTTGCTTTAAATGCTAGGGGGACCTCCTGCCCAGCTTATTAGCCAGGTTTTTCAAATGACAACATTTAATTTCTAACAATTCCTTCGCAACCAACAGGTCTGCAACAGGATACTATGAATTATAATGTTTGACTTGGTACAAGACTGAGAGTCAAGCCTCATTCAAAGGCTGTCTTACAGTTTGGCCTTTTTCAGTGGCGATAAAATGTATTTTGTTTGTTTTGTTTAAGCTTTGTTTAGTGCCCATTGTAACTTTCCTCTCAGGCATGCAATTGCATTTTGAATGTAAGGAAACCCGATAATATGAATTCTCTTAAGTACAGCGTTGTTTCACCAAAATCATATTGCCAGAGTGATTACTGACATATCTATGTCCTGCTGCAATATCTTGAATATTCTGGTGGAAAAAGAGACATTTTTTATCATTGGGTTTTCTTGTACCTTTTCATATAATTACAGGTCAATTTTCTGATTCAAATACAAGTATAAAGCAGATAATTTGTATTTCTTTTGATTGATTTTGACAGTGACCTAGCTCATCGTATTGCCCCAGGCCAGTGGATAACCAAGTTTGGTGAAGACATCCAGGTACATTACATTGCCTATTATTTATATTGCCTATCTAACGCC
>JAPQLA010151790.1:0-26787 GCA_029822935.1 Naso vlamingii | reverse complement strand
CTACATCTACAAGTGCAAGTTAAAACTCTACCATGCAAAGCAAAAGCCATATATCAACAACACCCAGAAACGCCGCCGGCTTCTTTGGGCCCGAGCTCATCTGAGATGGACTCACGCAAAGTGGAAAAGTGTGCTGTGGTCTGACGAGTCCACATTTCAAATTGTTTTTGGAAATGATGGACGTCGTGTCCTCCGGGCCTAAGAGGAAAAGGACCATCCAGATTGTTATCGGCGCAAAGTTCAAAAGCCAGCATCTGTGATGGTATGGGGATGTGTCGGTGCCCATGGCATGGGTAACCTGCACATCTGTGAAGGCACCATTAATGCAGAAAGGTACATACAGGTTTTGGAGCAACATATGCTGCCATCCAAGCGACGTCTTTTTCAGGGACGTCCCTGCTTATTTCAGCAAGACAATGCCAAGCCACATTCTGCACGTGTTACAACAGCGTGGCTTCGTAGTAAAAGAGTGCGGGTACTAGACTGGCCTGCCTGCAGTCCAGACCTGTCTCCCATTGAAAATGTGTGGCGCATTATGAAGCGCAACATACGACAACGGAGACCCCGGACTGTTGAGCAACTGAAGTCGTACATCAAGCAAGAATGGGAAAGAATTCCACTTCCAAAGCTTCAACAATTAGTGTCCTCAGTTCCCAAACATTTATTGAGTGTTGTTAAAAGGAAAGGTGCTGTAGCACAGTGGTAAACATGCCCTTGTCCCAGCTGTTTTGGAACGTGTTGCAGGCATCAAATTCAAAATGAATGAATATTTGAAAAAAAAAAAACAATAAAGTTGATTAGTTTGAACATTAAATATCTTGTCTTTGTAGTGTATTCAATTGAAAATAAGTTCAAAAGGATTTGAAAATCATTGTATTGCATTTTTATTTACGTTTTACACGACGTCCCAACTTCACTGGAATTGGGGTTTGTATATGCTGAATGATGTTGATCTTTTACCTACAGTTTTTATCTATACAATGTAACCTCCTATATTTGGAGATGTAGATTTTTGTGAATGAAGTTTGGCCCTCTGCAATTTAAAGCATTTTTTTGCAGTTAATTTCCCATTTAGTGTAGTGAGCAGTTGCAGTTACATGTGGAATGGGACTGATGCAGACTTGAAGCCATTCCCTACTTAAGATGATTTTTCATCGTCACAAAGCATATTCCTAATGCAGGTCTAGCACTGAACAACTTGCAAACAAATACAATACAATACCAGTTACACAGTGTACAGGAATTTCATTTTGATTCTTTAATCTACCCATCCATTTTACCTGTAATTCACATTAATCTGCCACACGTTCTTTTGTTTTGAGTCACTTCTGGTCAAGGTTTTTGGCAACACCTTGATCAAGGATTGAAGGGAAAGGAGCCAGTACCAAAGTGAATACACTGCAGACCACAGGCTGGTGGACAGAAAGATTTATTACCACAATTGGGCCATCTTACCATTCGTGCTTTGATTTAGGATTTCTAAACACTCCTTCTTTTTCTGGCAGTTTTTTTTGTCTTCTGTCTTCATCCTTTTCTAACACAAAGTTCATCTCCATGCAGTGAGAAACAGACACAGAGAACCAAGAACATCATCTGTTTAAAAGTTCTCCTTTGTTCCTGTGTTAGAGTTATGCTAATAATGCAGCATCATCATGACATCAGATATGAATCCCACCTACAGGGAGGGTTGCTATCTGCAGTGGAAAACAAAAGTAAGAAAATTTGAGCCAAGGCACACCATGCAGGGGACACCAGGCTAAAGAATCAATATCAGCAAAGTTTGGTTGACAGTCACAGTAACACTGCTTTCAGTTAGGCCAAATGGACTAAGATTGACTAAGTGATCACATGCTGTTGAAGCCAAGAATCAAAGCATTGAGGACCCACCTGCTATGGCAAAACTCCGATTACACAAATATGCAAAGAAACAAAATCCAGTGTTGTAGAAATGCTCACAGCTGACCCCAAGAAATTTGAAGGGAAATGTTCATACAGCATTATGACAGAAGCAATTTGTTTTCAGTTGAACATCCATAGTTGTCAAAGTTGAAACCACCTGAATAAATTTGTTGTGCTGTTGTCTATTACTCAAGTCAAAGAGGATTATTTCCTCCCTGGCCAAACCTAAGACCAAATAAAAGACCTTCATGAAACTCATTCAGTGGAGAAACTTTTCTTTGTCGGGTTGGGGGGGTAAGGCTATATGCATATTTCTGTGATTTCTTTTGACAACACCGAATGTTAACAAATCTATTATTTTCCACTTTTAAACAGAGTAAAGAAAAGAATTATTACATCTAGTGCTTTCAGTTATTCTTCGCATTCGCAAGGAGGAAGATGCTTTTTTCCGAAACATCTGTGGGTAAATAAAATCAGGAGACAAAAGGAAAAATGTTAGCTTCGACTCTACGGCAGCAAATAGTCAGTTCTTTTCAAAATATATGGACAGAGAAACAAAAAAGAAACAGTATTTATTTGGTTTAATTGTTTTTTGACTTTTGACAAAAATCATAGTACAAAAAATAAGTAAGCTTAATTATCAGCATAAGATTACTTTTTTTTTTATCAGGCATTGATAAACTTTTATGATTTTAAACAAACATGTTTTCTAGGGGTGTAAAAATTCAATCAACTCACGGTTCGGTTTGATTCATAACACAGGGCTCACGGTGCAATACACGATTCCTTTTTAGTACAAATTGCAAAAATGAAATCTGACATCAAATCTCTTGTAGCCAGGACACAAAACACAGGTTCTTACTGTATTTCTTTACTGTAAACTAAATTCCAGTGTAAAATGCAACATATGAGAGTCATTTGAATGAATAAGTAGTAATATGACCAGTGAGACAAAAGAAAAACAAAACAGGGATGGAATCAAAAGAATTTATTCAAAAATATAAAGATAAAATTAGGCTACAGTATAGTAAAGTTGTTTATTTTATTATGGTAGGTAGGAAGCGAAAGTAGTAGTAGAAACACTGCATTTCTGTGCATTTCCGCTAGCTTTTTGTGATATGGAAAATGGATTAAATTATTACCAAGGACCTTCATTTTTGGATTTTACATACTGTATTTACATTATGAAGACTTTATAAAGTCACTCAAGTTCCAGGGGACATAACTCAGCCTGTGAAAGGGATACAGTGATGATCAAGGTCTCATCCAAACAGCGTAGCTGCTAGTTTTTGGCTAAAAAAAAGTAAGCCACTATCTTTCTTCATCAAAAGTTATTTAATGTTTCATAAACAATGTATTTTGGGATCGTATACAATCTCACCGACCTCAGGGGGTTAAAGGCTGCTTTGTTACACCACTAATGTTTTCATTTTTATTTTCAGGTTACAAGTTTACAACTACCCTTCCGTATCTGTTCAGTTGTCCTGACTTTCATCACTCAAATATTTCTTCAGCTGTTATGCATGGAAATGAATGAATAAAAAACAGTTGTTTCTTCAGTTCATTTTAATCACAGAATTCAGTTCTTTATGCCTTACATTATGTAAGCTATTGTGTGATGCAATGGGTTAACATTAACGCACAAGTTTTCTATTAAAAACATTTGGACAGTGTTAAGCTTGTTTGATAAAATTCAGTTTCCACCAGAGGTCACAGAACAGGAACAGCTCTCCTCACGGTCACATGTTGTTGCTATCTGAACCGGGTGAATGCTGCAGCCTTTAATTCATCTTCTCAAAACCACAAACCAGTGGAAAGTATGTCAAAATATTATAAAACAAATGTGTCTGGCCTCCTCGCTTTTTTTTGTTTGTTTGTTTGTTTGTTTTGGGGCATTTCAGTTTGTTTTCAGACACGAGACACACTGGTTGTTGTTTTTTTGTTGTTGTTTTGCAGTGATACAAACAGGTCTAGTGTTGTTCTTGCTGACGGCTACTTCACTGGAAGAAACAACTGAGGCAATAAGAGTTTTGAAGATACTAAACTCAGCTCAGCTTCATTCATTTGTCCCCGAAAGGCAATTGGTTTTGCAGCGAGAAAAACACATGAACAAGACAAGAAATGAGACATACAGAGAAAAGGAGGCCTGGGTAGGAAGGGTAAGGAAGGAAGGGACCCTACAGTGACCTGGCAAACAAAATCAAAATCAGCAACATCATCACACTGTCTCAACCCAACAGTATGTCAGGCCAATTAAATATTGCAAACATTATGATAATAATAATGTCCTCACCATTATTATTATGTTAGGCATTATAATGACATTGAATTGACCTGACATGCTGCAGTCCATCTCACCTTATGCACCCAACTTCATTCTGGGTGATTTAAAACTTCTACCAGTATGTCAGCTGTCCAACCAGACGGGTTGAGATGGTGGATCTTTGTTATGTGTCAGTAAAGGATGCTTATAAATTTCTCCCACTTCCACCTCTGGGCTCTGCTGACAATAACTGCGTGCATCTATTGCCCATAAATAAAACTGTTTAAAGAGAGAGAAAACAAAGACCAAGGACATAAAGGTCTGGTCAGAAGAGTCAGCTCTCCGTCTGCAGGAATGTTGTAACTGCACTGACTAGGACATTTTCACACAGTGCTGTGGAGATGATCTGGACTCTTTGGTGGATATTACTTGTTCATATGTTGCCTTTTGCAGGGATATGATCATCCCTTTGAACAGGGGAAAATATATCCTAACAACAAGCCCTGGGTTTCTACAACTGTTACAAACCTATAAAGAAAGAGACTTGCGTTTTAACAGGGAACAGCATCTGATCAGCATCTGATCAGCATTCAGGTACAAAAGAGCTGAAGATCAAAACTGTAAAAGCCAAACAGAACTTCAAGTCAGAACAGGAGAACCAGATGGCTGCAAACAATCACTGCTCAGCCTGGGCGAGTATGAAAACTATAACGGGGTTCAAAATATAGAGCATAACACTCGGGTTATTTCAGATGGTTTTAACACAGACACTGATTTGGCTAAAGCTCTTGTTTTGTTTTGTTTTTTTGTTGTTGATATGATACCTTTGATTTTAGCAACAAAATTCAGTAACTAAGTTATAACCTTAAAGGACAATCAGCACTTTAACATTCACTGAAAAGATGTTAAAAAAGCCTTCCTTTCTAGAAAAATAAACAAAAAACATGGCCCTGATAATATCTGTGGTCATACACTTACATCTTACATCTTTTTCATAAGTCCGGACACAAAATGTCCCTAACCTTCGGAAAGATGCTGCGGTTGTCCCCGTTCCTAAATCCAGCTGCCCTAAAACCCTGAATGACTTTAGACCAGTGGCTCTGAGCTCAGTTTTATTGAAAATCTTAGAGAAACTGCTCAGGTCAACTTATTAACAAATAGGACAAATAAAGTCAGGGGAAATGGTATTTTGTCTGACCAAAAATGTTATTCTACTGGTTCACCACAAGGGTGTGTGCTGTCTCCTTTATTGTTTATCCTTTACAAAAATATGTGTCAGAACAATGGGTTAGGGCTAACCCGTGCCCTAATGACAATAGGACAGTCATTAAATATGCAGATGATTCTGTGATTGTTAGTCTGCTGAATTGAACTGAAAATCTTTATTAGTCCAGGGGAGCCAATTGAGAGCAAGCTCTCTTTTTCAATGGTGCCCTGATCACAACCTCATAAAAATGACAGCCCATGGTAAGAAATTACAGCAGGTAAATAAGGATAGGCACAATGAAAAAAATAAAAATAAAAACATGTAAACAATATGAAATATTCTAAAAGTATCACATGATCAGAAAAAGCAGGTGCAATTTCTATGGAAAGCACTATCTGAAAGCATCTTAAACATCTTTATAGAGATTAGCTGGTTCAGCTTAGCAGAGTCCTGTAGCCTGTTTCACTTATCAGGGGCGTAAAAACTGAAGGCTCTCTTTCCTGTCACTGCGTTCACACGTGGTGTGTCTAGTCTGATGTGCAACTGTGGGCAAGTATGAAACCTCAATCTCCTGAAGTTTAAGAGCGATGGCAAGTATGGTGGAAGCTTGCCAGACAAAGCTTTGTAAATAAACAAAAGACAGTGTTGCTCTCTAGGAATGGCAAGAGAAGGCAAGCCCACTTTTTCATACAAAACAATGATGGGTGAGAAACCCATCACCAGTAATGAAGCGTAGGGCACTAGGAAATATTGCATCAAGGGGCTTCAGAATGTTAGCCAAGGCATGCATATACAGGACATCTCGATAATCAAAAACAGGCATTATTGCTGATTGCACAATGATCCTTCTGCTACTAAACAAAAACATGACTTGTTTCTGAACAGGAAACCAATTTTCCCCTTCAGCTTTTTGGTTAGGCGTTCCACATGAATCCGGAAAGAAAGCCTACTGTCCAGCCAAATGCCCAAAAAATTCATTCATGCAATAAAAGCTTTATTTGCATGAATGTTTAGTGAGTAATATTGCTAAAACCAAAGATAATTGTATAAAACAATTTTAATCAGACAAGTCAACATACAGTATATCACCATCAGTTTTAGGTTATCCAGTTAGTTGTTCAAGTGTAGGCCAAATGTTTGCTTAAAAATAAGTTATAGCCTTATGGTTAATACACAAATCTAATATTTGTTTGGCTAAAGAAAATTAGTTTATGAAGCTTAATGGGAAAAGAGAGGAGAAAAAGAGAGACATAAATTATAAAGCTCTGTTCATTTGTAATGTAGTATGAGTGTGTATGTGTGTTTGTAATAGACGAAACATTGTCGATAATTGTGAGAATCGGAAAACCGTGATTTTTCCTCTGACAATAATCTTGTAATCAAAATCTGAATCCTTAGAGTCCTGTGAGCATTCCAGTTTTTGTGTTTTGTGTCTCTGATGTTCCTGGATGCCACAGGGCTAAAACAAAGTGTATGATTTTCACAACAAAACTGTGGAACAATGTGTGTGATTAATGGCTTGAACAGCTCCAGGGACCTAATATGGTTTTCAGAAATATTCACAGCAGGGCTTGAATGAAAGCTAAGAGCATCCCCTTTAAAATGAAATCACATTATTATAAAATTATAATACACATAATTCTAAAACAATGAAAATGTTCTTAACATGAGCCTAAACCAAGTTGAAAAATACATATATATATATGAATTATGAAATTACAAGCAAAAGTGTTTTTTAAAAAAAAAAAGAACTTAGAAGTACAAATTACTGTTTTATAAAATTACTCAGTACTAGTTACTTTTTAGCAGTTCATGTTTAATGAATTAATCTTCTTTCTCTGTTAAACGATAAAGTGAATGAATGAATCTAATGACATGAATTTTTTAAAACAAATACACACAGCGTTACCATAGTGAGGAGTCGTAGCAGTGGAGGTGTCACACTGGTGAAAATGTTTATTGTTGTATTTTGGGAACGTGGCCGGCCGTCCCTCTCGCTCTCCTCCTGCTTCACGGTGTTCAACAGGTGCTGCTGCTGCTGCTGCACCAAATCAATTTGCATCTCTGAATGAACTCGTGGCTCCTGCATAAGCTCTAAATGTCAGGGATTCAACTGGCTGGTTTACAATCAGATCGTTTTATTGGCTACTGATGTGATTTAGCATCAGTTTATTCTCCTGCCCATCATTCACTGCAGCTGTTTCCCAGCTGTGATGTTTTTTCCTATCGTTTTTAATTTAGGCCTACATTTTATTTATTTTTTTACTCAGTAATGGATGTGATTTAAAATGTAGTGAAGTACAATACCTCAAACAAAACCTACCGAAGTAAAAGTAAAATTACAGATTCTAAAAACTACTTAAAAATAGTACAAGTACACAAAAAAACTACTCAATTACAGGATTTGAGTAAATGTAATTCATTACTTTTCACCTCTGCTACAGACATGGACCTTTTCAAAAATTATGAGTAAGTTTTGCCCACCTGACTGGTACCAAAATCTGGTCTGGCCCGTGGACTGAACTAGACTTGTCCCCTTTAGTTCAGTTCAGACATTTGAACCAGTTTCAGGAAAACTTCAGCCCCAAATCCGCCACATTCTTTGATCTTTTTTTTGGCATTGCTCTAGATTTGGATTTGCCAAAGGCAAAACTCAACGTGTTGGATTTTGCTCTTTGCTGGCTTGACGTACTTAGATTGAAAAATTCTTTTTATCATTTCTTGACTTTTGTCACTATGTGCCACTGTTAAGGAAGATAATATTAGAGTTATGTCTTTTTATGACTATAACTTTTCACTTGTTCATGATTCGAAGTATATCACTCTCGGTAAGCTTTGTCTGTGTGTCTGTGTTTGTTTGGGTGGATGGACGGGTTGTGACATGGTGAGTGCTGTTTTCCAAAACCAAAAATAAAAGTTACTTTTCTATTCTTTACTGACATTCAATAAAAAGAACTTTGAAATAGACAATGAAGAAAGGAGGAATGTGACAGCAAATACAACAGGTACAACAAAAAATACAAGAAGTGAATACAGTCCACTACAATCAAGCAGGCTTGTATGGCATCGTAACAGAAAAAACTATGAAATAATCTACATGTCTTTCACTTTGATGAAAGATGAGCTGAAATATATTTTTTCCTCCTTTTCACAGAGCAAAGCACTGGATTACATCCATTTTCATTAGATAACAACAAGCTAAGTAACATATTCCACCCAGTTTTCACCTCACAGCAAAATTCCTGTCCTGTTGGTTTTTTTTAGAATCTGTGTTGAAAACAGGAGTTATTTTTTTAAAATGCTCCTACCTGTGCAGCTTCCTCAGACAGTGATCTCCAAACTCACTAAAATGAGGAGGTAATCCAACATATGCTGTTCTCTGAATGATGTTTTTTTGTTTGTTTTACAGAGTTCCACCTGTTTCGTGCAGCTTTGAGGCAGCACACCTCTCTTTTCATTTACACCCCTCCTCTTCCCTAAAACCAACAGGTGAATCTGGCAGTCATTCAGAACTGAGCCACTCCTTCATACCTGTGTGGTGGCGTAACTGCTTTACCAGCATTTACTCTGTAAATACTAATCCCTAATTCCTGTGGCTGTCTAGAGGTCTGTTCACATTATATATGCTCAGTATACTGTAAACAGAGTTACACAAGTTTTCTATTTAACCAAAGAAGAAAATCTACAATAAGGTTCAGAGTGAATGTTTTCGGGATGAACGCTGACATTGAGATGAAAGCAGAGTGTGTTTTTTATGTATAATGTGACAGAAGCATGTAGAAACACATATCTGACTCAAGCTGGGCGTTGCAATGACACAGACAGCAACCCAACCTCATGCATTGAACTTCACTGGCAGAAAAGACAGAAATCAGGTTCAACAAGAAATCTCTCAAATTTTCACACAATAGGAAGAATGACGGTCTTGTTTTACTACATATTTAATAATACTGTTGGAGCAATAAAAAAATTCAGTTACTTTATCTTTCTTTTTCAGGAAATGCTTTATTTCGTATTCACCTCCTGGCTGCTGCTTATTACTAACTACCACTTTATGACTTTTACCGAGGTGTTGACACCGCTGTTACATGGCTACAATACTTGTCACTTGAAAATGTTAATCAAAACCAGCAGCTTTTTTTTTTCACCTGCAGGCAGTCTGAAGTAACAATCACACTCTTATATAAAGCTGAGTGATTTGGGGAATTCTAATAATTGCAAAGGACTAATATTGCTTTACATTACAATCCTTCTGTTTCCTTTTTTCAATGACTACTCATCCTTTTATTTCCTGTCACTTTCCTGTGGCCGGGGTTAGCAGCAGCAGCAGTATTTAACAGCTCCTCTTAAAGGAGTCTGAGGCTTTTTAAAGATCGGTTCGATACAAAATCTCTCAGTGTTATGCGCCTCTCCTGGGGTCGGATGTAGGTGCGTGCAAGATGACGATATGAGACCATAAACAATTAGAACGTATCCACGATCCGCCGTTACATAGAGATTGTTTGCATTGTGCTTCAGTGCACATTCTATCTGCTGCAGTTCTATGCTCAGACACACAACGCATTTTTCTCTCTATCAAATCACACTGTTTGCAGCTCCATTCCATTCCATGCCTCCACAAAAACACGCTCATAAGCAAAACACAGCAAACATGTGGCGCCTTCTTCCCTCCCCTTTCACGGCACAGTCTTGTAAAACAGAAGAAAAGTAAAATGAACGAGTCAGAGTTGAGTCTGCCTATGTTAACTTAGTGTTAGCTCATTTGGAGGAAGGGGGACTTGGCACTTTCTGTCTTTAACTACGGTCGGAATAAACATTTTTGCTGCACTATGTCAGTTTTAGAGGTCTGAGACAGGCTGGAAACTTAACAACATCGTGTCCTGGGTTATAAAATCTTCTGCTGGTCTGTTAAGTTACATACAGCCACAGTTTAGATGTTAGCATTAGCTAGTAACGTTAGCATTAGGAGAAGGGGACGCTTGCCATTTCTTCTGTCATTAACTACTTATATGATCATTTCAGCTCTGTATCAGTTAGGGAAGTCCTGAAGACATTGGAAAATGTAAGGACATTGTGTCTGTGTTCATATCATCATCTCAAGGTGTTTAACACTGTGTTGTAGGAGCTCAGAGTATCAGGTCTTTAAGTCATGATGTAAAACCCTTTTTAAAATGCTATATTCAGGGCCAAGTAGAATTTTTTCAATATGCCGCAGTGTTGTGTCCCGTAGCTTCAACAGAGCTGAGTGAAAAAATAAGGAACAAACTTTCATTCTGTCGCGTTCCTAGTGATAAGAAACACAGGAGGACATGGCTGCAGTTGATGCAAAACATCAGCTGAATGAAGAAAAAGTTTTCCCTTTAGCGAGTGGGTGTTCAGCATAGCAAGCTAACGTTAGCATCCATTCACTTAAACGAAAGCGACACTGTTGGGATATCTCTGATAAAGGTTATGGTAACGTTTACGCATGAAACTGTTAGTGTTTCAACCAAGCAAAAGCACAGCTGATAGAGCCAGTGAGGATTACTGTGTCTGTAGCAACATAACGTTAACGTTAAAAACCATAATCTTTGTAAAGGATGTTCGCCCAGGGTCTGTAAAAGCCAAAACCTTTTCTTCATTCACTAAACTTAATTAATTAATTGCAGCCATGTCCACTTATGTTTCTCATTACTAGGAAAGTGATGGAATGAAAGTCTGACTTTTAAAAAAAAAAAAGCTCAGATCTGTTTTAACTACACAGGGCACAGCACTGCAGCATATTGAAAAGAAGGGGCCTGGACCCAGATACGGTATTTTGAACGGGTGTTACGTCAGACTTAAGACCAAATTCACACACAGCATTGTTTTGGCTGTCATGTCTGATTCAACATCTGGACGTCATTGATGTCGGGAGAATGTCAACACTGACTGGCTGTCGCAACACAGCGTCACGCAAATTCACCTGTAGAGTTCGATATTTTTTTATTTTAATTAAATCAAAATAAAATCATTTTGAGGAACCAGGAACCAAATACAAGCCAACTATACGTTTGTAAACAAAACTGTGGCCCTGAATTTACCATAACTTGTAAAATAGTCTTATCCAATATGAAAAACTAAAGAATCATGATAAAATCGATAAAAATTGTGATACTGCCATGAAAAAATGGGGTTATAATATTTTTGCCATATCTTGCCATATTTTGCCATATTCAATGTCACTGGAAATCCTCAAAAATGTGCTTGGGAATCAACCTAATCAGATCAGGTAGAAAGGTAATTTACTCACAACAAATATGTTTGTAGTCCTTCATGCAACTAACAAGAAACTAGGAATGTAGAAAACTAAAGAAAATCTTGATCAGCTGACATCTTACATAAATTTAAACTACATGATCAGTCACAGCGCACTGGGTGCACTCTACCTGGGAGCCTTATTGCCCTTGATGATAATTACAAACATGAAAAGTTAGTATTTGCAGTGTATGACATCTTTTTAGCCTCATTATTTTATACTGAAATGGAACCATGATAATCCGAGCTGACCAGGGTGCTGTCAAATCACAGTGAATCTGGCATAAGAATCACAAGGGAACATGAAAAATCATTTTTAAAAAATATTTTGCTGTCAGTGTGTGCATGATTGTCTCACATGCTCACACTGTGTATCTGGTTTTCAATTTTAATTAAAGCCTTAACAACAGTAATCTCCTGTTAACGCCTGATGCTGAACACCTACCGTTTTTAGATGACACGCCATGTTGGATGTTGAGTTGTGATATGTTACTCGACTTTGACCATCTGTTTTAACAAAATGCAGCAACACCGCTAGCTTCTCTATATTATGAGGCTGACTAGTTTTTGAAATAACTGTTTTCTCAGGTAGTTTTGGTCAGTCCCTCCCGCTGCAGGAAAGTTTCCTCTGGATTGGACAGAAGCTTCTCTCTGTGACTTTATTACAGGAACTGATGAGCTGGACTGTTTATGCTTATATTATGTTCTATTTATTAAAGTCTGTCATGGCCAAAACAAGGAAACTTCACTTTCTCAGTGAGTGGCTCAACAGCCAAGACAGATTACGATAGAAGCAAAAGAAGTTGGAGCAAAGCAACAAATTATTATTGTTTTTTTATTTTTTTGAATACTTTATTTCTGACTTTTTCATAGATAAACAGAGACAAAACATTTTAGCAGGGGGCATCCAACCCCTCTCTGAACACTAGAGGGGAACAGGACAAAGAAATAAAGAAGAAATAAAACACAAAATGACTAGTGTACTCTTCTTCCTAGAATTCTGTGGTAGTCCATTTCTATGATCGGATTGCTCTTTAGAAAACATAAATATGTCACTGAAAATAAATGTCACTGAGGTGTCATGAGGGTCCTCCCAGCGCAGTGATATAGTCAAGGAAGGGTTGCCATGTCTTTTTAAAGCTACTTGCTTTTCCCTGAATCTCATATCGAATTTTCTCCAAGAATAAGGTGCTGGAGAATTCTGTAAGCCACATTTCAAAACAGGGAGACAGTATTTATTCCAGATCTTAAGGATAATCTTCTTAGCAATAACGATACCATACTGGATCGACAAAGCCTTCCAATGACTCAAAGATTCTAGCTGTTGTGACCAGCCTAGGATGGCCATTTCTGGGCATGGAGGAAAATTATGTCCATAAACCTCTGAATAGCAGCAAAAAACCTCCGACCAAAATATATTGAGTTTAGTACAGAACCAGAACATATGAGCCCATGTTCCATCTGATTGCTAGCCTTTGGTGCAAAGTGGTGACAAGGATGGGTAGAATAAATGTAATTTTACATGCGAGTAATGGAGTCGGTGTGATTTTATACTGGATTAACTGATGTCTTGAGTTAATAGAGCAGCTCTGTATGCAGCGAAGGCATTTGGCCCATGTGTCACCTGAAATTTCTTTTCCTATTTCACTCTCCCCGGCCAATCTTAGGTGCTTGGTGGATGGAGCAGTCTGACCTGTGAACACATTTACAAACCTAGAGACCAGCCTTTTGGTATCGGGTACCGTTATTAAAAGGGGCCGAAGTTCGTCTAAAGGATTGTGCATTTCAAAAATTAAAATGTTTCTCTGACATAGTTCCTTATTTGTAAATATCTAAGAACAGTGGGATGGCAGTGATGAAAAATTTCCCTTAAGCTGAGTGAATGAAGAAAAGACATTGTCTGTGTATAAGTCATTAACAATAACAAGACGCTTAGTTGAGAAGGGAGAAATGTATGGTTATAACAAATGGGGTCTAAGATGGATGTATTTGGCAAATTGAATTCTGATTTGATACCATATCTTTAATGAGTGTTTAACTATTAAACTGAGCCCTTTTAGTGATCCAGGAGGTTTTTTAGCTGCATGGAGTAGTGCTGGGAGTGAGGTGCCACTTATGTCCTGTTCTATAGCCACCCATGGTGGGGTGGAGTCTTTGGGCTCTTCTGGGTATGCGTCCTGCCAATAAGGAAGTGCATGGGCATTGGCTGCCCAGTAGTAATGTTGAAACACAGGCAGAGCCAACCCCCCTAGGTCTTTGGGCTTGCAGGACCTTCAGGACCTCATAATTCAATTTGTCAGGCAGTTCAGACTGTTTGGGAACAGTGGTTCCTAGATACTTTACTTGATCAACAACCTTAACTGGAAGATTACTGAGAAACTCCAGGTCCAGATCCTTACCTATAGGCATAAATTCACACTTTTGCCAATTTATAGTATATCCTGATAGTTTTCCAAATGTTTTAATAAGGTTCAGTAATGGTGGGACAGATTGCTCGCATTGTGAGAAAAACAAAATAATATCATTAGCGTACAGACCTATGAAATGATCAATTTTCCCAAGATGAATAGGGGTAACATTAGGGTTATTCCTGATGCTGATAGCCAGTGGTTCTACGCATATGGCAAACAGTAGGGGGCTCAGAGGGCACCCCTGCCGAACACCACGGTGCAAGCTGAAAGGGGGAGATCTCTCAGAGTTAGTAAGAACAGATGCCACTGGGCAGGCATAGAGCATCTCTACCCATGATCTGAAAGTCTTGCTCAGACCGAACTCTTCTATTGTTAATTGCATGTACCTCCATTTCACTTGATCGAAAGCCTTGTGTGCATCAAGTGCAAGAACTGCAGATTTTGAATTGTTTTTCTGCATACTATAAACGATGTTTAGTAGCCTGCTAACATTGAAGAAGGAGAATCTAAATAAAATAAATAAATAAATAAAACCCACCTGGTCTGGGTGTATTATAGTAGATATATGCTTGTTCAATCTGTTGGCTAGAATTTTGGTAAATATTTTTAAATCGCAGCCAAGAAGCACTATAGGTCTGTAAGACGATGGATCAGTCTCATCTTTTTTTTTTTCAGAATTAAGGATATGTTTGCGGTATGTAGTGATGTAGGCAATTTACTGTTCCGTACTGAGTCTTTAAACATTCTTAGCAACAGAAAGGCCATGTTGTCTGCAAACGCCTTATAAAACTCTATACTTAGGCCATCAGGGCCAACTGCCATACCATTTGGAAATTCTTTTATTGCTGTGAGGACTTCCTGTAGCGATATTTCTTCATTTAGCTCATTTTGGACATTTAGGTCCAGTATAGGAAGTGGCAGGGAGTGCAGAAAATGAAGGATATCTGCTTCATTTATAAAACTTTGGGAGGTGTGTAATTCTTCATAATATTCTCTGAAGCATTCATTTATTTTCACAGGATCAGTGACAGGGCCTAAAGGAGGTTTAATCTTATGAACTGCCCCGCTGGCTTGCACGCCTTTCAACTATTGTGAAAGCAAGCGGCCAGGTTTCTATACCAGCTCAAATCGTTTGTGCCTCACTTTCAGTAGCAGAGTACTAATTTGTTGAGACAGAATGCTATTATATTCATGTTTCAGTTTTACAATATCCTTACGTACAGAAGAAGATGGGGCCTCTCTATACTGTCTTTCAAGTGCAGTAAGCTGCTGCTCTATTTCCGATAATCTATTTCTCTGTTGCTTTTTAAGTGTAGCTTCGTATGACGTAACAAATCCTCTAATTACCATTTTAAAAGCTTCCCACAATGCTGAGTCTGAGACATCTCCTGTATCATTAAAAGAAACATACTCCTTTATAAAAACTGAGCATTTGTGAACAAATACTTCATCATTAAGTAAATTTGGATTGAACCGCCAACTGTAATGGGCCTTCTTCCATCCGACATCAATACAATACATAACATAAAATGTCAATCATCCTGGACACACTTCAAATAGTTTGAGACAAAGTATAAATCAACATAAGACAGTATCTCGGCTATCGGATAGTAACATAACATAATTCAAGATTCTTGTAGGAATGCAGCTAAGATCACTGTGGCAGAACAGCATAGCATACAGTTTTTTACTTTATGGTCGTTAAGTCTTTAAGTTCTCCATTGAAAACATTACAGGTATGGCCACACTGGTACTGATGGGAGTCAGCACATGTCCATGGCGCTGTTTACAGTCAGTCAGTCAGCAGCAGCGGGGACACCTGCAGCAGCATGTAGCTGTCCCCTGATGTATGTGCTTGCTTCCTGTGGTGAATCAAATATTTTCGTCACACCTCTGTGTGTGAAGACAAGGCGAGCTGGAAACAGAAATCCATGTCAGATGCTGGCTTCTTTCCGTGTCAGTCTGACAACATCAAATTCTTTGCAGTCTTTAATCACCTCAGCTGTGAGACCTGGGAAGATGCTGATGCGCTGCCCTTTGTAGGTGAGTGGACTTTTGATGCAAGCTACTTGCATTATCTTCTCTTTCACTGGATCATGGTGTATCTTGGCTATCATGACACGTGGCTTGATGCTTAGTGGTCCAACACAATGAGCCCGGTCCACTTTTATTCCGTGAGGAAAGTGGTCCGCTCCCGAAAGTTTGGGCAACAGGTCTGACACAAATGCTGTCGGTGAGCACTTCTCGATCTTCTTAAGCAGACCCATGATTTTAATGTTTTGTCTTTTTTAGCGACCCTGCAGGTCGCTCAGGTTGGCTTTCATGAATTTGTTCTGAGTACGAAGCTCACCATAACTTTTCTCAAGCTCTGTGATGCACATGTCATGGTCCCCTCATGTCTCTTCCAAGCTAGCGATTCTGGATGAGTTTGCAGCAAGGGCAGTTTTAACTCCAGTGAGGATGTCTCCAAGTCGTCAAACCTTGCGTTCATTGATTTTTCCATCTGCCTAATGGCCTCCAGTATGGGTGACGATGACTCCTCTGTCAGTGATTCTGTGGGATCATGACAGGGGCTAGCCGAGGGAGGCATACTGTCCACCCCACTCCCCGGCAGAGTATTGCGTCCCGTTTGTTTCTTTTTATCGCCTCTACCCACCATTTGGAAATTTCCTGACTATCAGACACCGCAAAAAAGGGATAATAAACGAGCAATTAAAGTTCAAATATAGCAGCTGAAGGGAAACAACCTACTCCATGGCTTGCTCACTAGCAGCCCTGGAACAAATTATTTTAAATCAACTATTATTAATCAAATATTGAAGAAATGCTGTTAGTCAGTGGTGCTATGTATGATCCTAGCTTGCTCCTTATCACACTTAATTTTTTCAAATGCCTATTATTTCTCAACTTGAACCTGGTGCTTTAACTTCTCATGCCCCATTTGCAACAACAGTAACTCCCTCTACTGTTCAAATAAAAAAACACAGTAGCACTACTCTGAGGTAAAGGCAAAAACACACCACTACCTGCTATACTCAGGAAGACATTAATTATTTCAGTGTCATAGTGATCTGCAGTTTTCTGCAGCTGCTCTTTAGTACAGCCATAGAAAAACATGTCGGATGGAGTCAAAATGAAATCAACATGAGCCATTTCACAATCCACACCAATGGACAACAAACACAGCAGCTGCAACACAACAGGAGCATCAATCTTGTTACTCTGTTTTTTTCTTCTTCTTTTTTTTCACTGACTGCATAATTCCAACAGAAAGTCTGATGGATTAAACCTAAGTGTCAAAATCAGAGGCAGATGAGAAAGGACGGCTCAGTCGGTACGTGGAGCTGCTTTGAAACGGTGGCAATGAAAAAGTCAAAACAATCAGCCATGTCATTCATTTAAAGCACAACCAAGCCCATCAACTATGCCGAGCTCCGAAGACAATCCGTAGCTGTACAGTGCCACCCCTTCCCAACAGCTAGCTATTGGTGTCGCCTTTGTGCATCAATGTAAATATAAACACGAGAGTGCAAAATAGAAACGCTCCTCGATGGCTATACTCGCTTTACAAGGCAGGGCTCCAATCTGTGAAGTGCAACTAAAAAATTTTCCATGGTCACACCAGTGCACCTATCATTTATCTGGTCTGTATTCTGAAAGTAATGGAACAACAAGGAGCTAATAGGTAAGAGCTACAGGTGAGCTAGCAAACTCCTCTTTCAATCAAGTTATCAAGTTCTCCATTAGTATCTGAAATATTGTGAAGTAACTTGCTACGTGGTTTTTGCGTTTTACTTTGACGACTAATCCTCCGCCATTGTTAACTCTCCTTACTCTCATCATATTATAAGAGAAATATCATCATGTCTTCAGTAACTTTACGCTGGTGATTCTGCCCCTGCACACTTTTGCAGGTGGGGGTGGCAACGTAATTGCTGTGTGACCCACTACCATGAACTACCAGGAGCACGAACCAAAACATCAGTTCAAAATTCATTTGCTCAGTCTGCAGTGCTTTTGATGAGCTTATACACCAAATCCTCTTTTAAGACTGTGCACAGAACACAGGTCTGTTTTGGCAGAGCATTTCCAACAGTACACACAATGTGTGTCAAAACTAGTTTTTATACTCAAAATGACATTATTTCTGTGCTACGGTGTTGCTTCCTGATCATAAAACCTCTAATTCTGTGATCTGTTAAATCAATCTTATTCTTATTCTAAACTTTATTTGTAGACACTTTTCATTCAAAAAAAAGTAACAAAGTGCTTCAGTCCAGTTTGCATGCTTAAGAACAAGATTTTTTTTTTTTTGTTAAATAATGAACATGGCAAGCAGAAAGACACAAGAAAGTCCATATAAGACCTGACTGTCAGGAAAAGGTAATAGTCGTATTAAGGCTGTCACATACCAGGCGCCTTTTTATTTGCACGAAAATATCCTTTTTCGATTTGCTGTTTGTGTTATTAGTAAATCCATACAAAACTCGAATATTATGTGGTGAAAAAGCAAACCTTTTATTTTTCAGATTGAGATCGATTTTTCTGAACATTCGCTGTGTGAACAAACGCATCAACCAATCCTGATGGTTGTGTGGAGCAGATGTCAATATCCCGCAACAACAAAAACAACTACTGCTGACAAGCTCATCTTCTGTGTCTCTCAGCACCAGGCATTGTTTGACAAACGACACACAGATTATAAAGACAACAATCTTAGCACATGGCAGAGTGTCGCCGATTAGCTGGGCTCTGCAAATGGTGACTAACGTGACCTTATGTGTTACTTTTGGATGAGGTAACATCAGCTAACATATGTTAACATGTGGGAGGCTCTGTTAACTTTTCACTTGTCTAATCATCTGGCTTACACCTGCCCGCTGTTAATGCCTGTGACATGATGGTGTCATATTTTTACCCAATAGTAGTTGTTTGATGGCTGTTACATTCTGCTGTGTTTTAATATTGTATTTATAACATGTGAGTCCATTTTTCCCTAGTTGAAGTGAGCTGTCAAAACTCTTTTGCAAATTCGTATTCCTGCGTTTCTGTCGCAAATTCATATCGCTGCCAGTGTGCAGAGTTTTGATCTGAACATTTCGTGTCCACACAATTCGCATTTGTGTGTTGTTTATTTGTGACCCTACCAGTGTGTAATGGCCTTTATTGTGGTGCCAAAAGGTGCAGCGAAAAATTTTAGGTGGATCTAAATGAAAATGTTGGGCACACCTATGCATCCAATTTAAAAAGTTAGTCTGGAGCCCTGTAAGGGACGCAGTGGAAAAGTCAGCATTCAGAGAAATGCTTTAACTGGATGATGGGCACTGCGAACTACCCAAAATAACGTATGTATCCCAAACTGCAATTCCATCACATTATTATCACATAGTTTATAATAATATTCTCTGAGACAATATACCACCTACCAAGTTTAGTTATTGTGACAGGCCTAACAAAGAGGACAACTGACTACATGTGAACATGAGCATGTGACTTCCCTTTAGACAATCCCCCAATTTGTCATGAGCAGCTCAAAGCCATGACAAATAACGGGAGAGGACAAAAAAAGTTCATGCAAAAAAACAAATTATTTTCTGTCAACTCAATGAACCCAATGTTGTAAAATGCTATGAGGTGTGGCAGTCAGTCAGTCAGTGGTGTTGGCAGGTGTGCATGAATGAAAGTTTACGGAGAGTTGCTTGGCCGAAAAAAAAAACAAAGAAAAGGCTGCGGAGCACAGAACATCAGATCCTTTCTACAAAAATTAAACAGGTCACATGGGCTTTTATACTGAGAACACTGGGCACAGGTGCTCTCAATAACTGGCCAGCCACACCCACTGGGTATCTGCAACAGAGACACAGACACACAAACACAGAGACACACAGACACACAAACACACAGACACGCAGACACACAAAAACACAGACATGCAGATGCACAGCCCGCCCAGCAGGCAGAGAGGCGGGATCGTCACACGCAGAGCAAACTTTTACACTCATAAATGAGTTGTTCGAACTTCCTCAATTTGAAACAAGACATGTTCTGTTTCAGAAAAAAAGTCTGCATGAAGAAGTCACCGCTCTCAAGTTATCTACTGTCAAATAGAAACACTGACTTAACAGGCGGGATTATCAAATCAATGATCCCTGGCTAGAGCAGAGCCTTTCCTGGCATGTTGTCCCCATGCTGCCTGTGGGAGGTTTCCTCTGCATGCCCCAGTGTCCCACACCACCAAAAACATGAATGGTAACTCTCCTGTCAGTTTAGGGCTGCATGCCCTCCCGAGTGTCATACAGTGACATTCCCCGGAGTTTCACTTCATCCTAATGAATAATATTAAGCATGTCTGATCATTTTTGCAGAGAGCAGTTTGCTTTGAACTATCCAATCTGTATGTTGTGTTTGTTCGGTACAGCACATGAGCAACTCTCAACAGAAATGAGAAGAATTTAAGATAGCTCATTAAAAGCTCTGGGGAGAAAACTGTTTTATCTAGAACCGTACCAATTGCTCTAGGTTAATGTAAGTGCAATAAAACCTTTGCAAGTAAAAAGTCAGGTCTAATACGATATTATGATAGGATTGTCAAAGTTAACACAATAACATGTTAACGCAAATTCCTTTTCACGCCATTAACTTTTTTTAACATGTGATTAACGCACACACATTCTGGCCCTAGTTAAGGAATCATGTTTTACAGGTGCTCCCACATGATGTCGCCATTGCCTTAAGTTAGCCTCAATTGTGGTTATTTCATTCATTGTCATTTCATTTCAACTTTATCACAGACTCAAGGGTCCAGAAATAAAACAACAAAAGCATGCTTCAAGATGTTATTGTATGTCATTACATTTACACCAAACCTACCCTATATCTGTCTTGTAAAGCCAGGAGGAGTATTTCCTCTCTGACAGCCATGACGGGTCACATCCCATCTTTCTGTGCGTGCCTGTGTGTGCATGCATGACTGTGTGTTTGTGTGTGTGTGTAAGACACGCCCACAACAGAAGCAGGAGAACAGGACAGAGACAGAGAAAGTTGCTCAGGACAGTGAACTGCATAAAAGACACTTATACTCCTCTGAAATCAAACGAGTGCACATATAAATTAGGCAAATGCCATAAACAGCCAAAAATATTTTTCTAGAAAACGACATGCTA
Organism: Naso vlamingii; assembly: GCA_029822935.1. Taxonomy (NCBI): domain Eukaryota; kingdom Metazoa; phylum Chordata; class Actinopteri; order Acanthuriformes; family Acanthuridae; genus Naso; species Naso vlamingii. The sequence goes on along the minus strand of JAPQLA010151790.1, from coordinate 5,568 downwards.
CCGTTTCGTGATCCTCCTACACATTTATTTCACAAAGTACTGACACAAGTAACGGAGTGACGACGTAACGTTATCAGCCCACTAACGTAGTTTTGGGTGTTTACGTTAAGAGCACTGTAATGTTAGTTCCCTCCCCTTACAACATAGAATAAGATCATCCTTTATTATTCCGACAGAGGAGAAATTGCGCTAAACAGCAGCAATAAAGTGGATGGCAGAAACAAAGTGGTGCACTAGGAAGGAAAACCTAACAAACAAGGAAGCACGGAGTGAGCAGCAGCGTCACTGACTGCCCTCTCTTCCCTCTGCTACTGACACTACACACGCATGTGCCAGGAGAGTTTTCTGAATGGGCGGGGCAGTGAGCTGTGTGCTGTGAGAGAGCATCAGAGCGAGAGAAGCCAAACTCCAGAGCCATTTTCAGGCTGACAGCTCAAAACATTTGGGTGACTATTTATACTCGCTGTTGTCGCTATAGCCGCTCACGACACACAAAAAGATGCATTATCTGGCGCCCCTGTGACCATTTTGCGCCCAATTGCCTAGGGCGCCTGTACTAGGAGCCAGTGGTGATTAAATATTTTGAGCCTTTCGGGCAAACTGGATCCACTTTAGTCTGCATATCAAATTAGTCAAGGAGTGGAAGATGCTAAACTCTTTATCTTGGACAAAGTTTAGAAACACCTGGAAAAACCAAAATGTCATGTCAGACTTATTTGCTGATTTCTCTTCAGCTTTTAATAAGGTGCAACCTTACATTCTTATTGAGAGGCTTGCATCTCATTTTTACCTTCCTGACCAGCCTTTAACATTGTTTTGAAATTTCTTATGAGAACACACGGGTTTTAGTCAATGGTATGATGTCAAATACCTTGGTCTCAAACACAGGTTCTCAACAAGAGAACGCCCTGTTGCCACTGCTTTCTATTTTGAACACTAATAGCTAAAGGACTTTTTAAAGGTGGAGTGTACGATTCCTGAGTTCTGCTGTCCAAAAAACTTTTTGTCACCTTCAGTACATATCTCCCCACTGCGTACAAGATCTTGGGTCTGTGTGTGGGCTGAAAAAATGTCCTTTGTTTTTACGTTTTTACCCTGCTCTGTTTTTAGGGGAAAAACAGTCAGCATCGCCTTGTGCAACCAAAATTCAAAACACCACATCAAACAGTACACCAGTTAATCAGCTGCAGGGGTGCATTCCCAGGCTCCTCGTGCACAGGCTCAGGTAGGGGAGGGGGAATGTAGCCGTGCACGGCTGAGTGAGAAGAACCAAACCGAGGCAAACAAGCAGCAGCAGAAATGTCGGGCAAACCCAAAAGAAGACGCGCGGAGAGAAAGAAAGAGTCAGACGCAGCGTGGAATAAGACAAGGATCTACATCAGCAACGCCTTCCAAAAGCGGAGAGACTTACGAGATTTGACAGACTTCAAGACCGATGTCGAGGTGGCTATAGTTCTACTGGACATGTGAGTAATGTAACGCGTTAGCTAACATTAGTTTTTGCTAACCTAACTTGCCCATGGACGTTCATCTTTTACTTAGGCTGGTCACATGTAACTTATGGCTCGTAGTAACCATTGCCCTGGCCACGCGCATGCATGCATTTGAAAGGTGGGGCACGGGGGGCTGGGTGGAGCCTCAGCAAAAACATGAAGAGAGGGGGTTTGTTTTGGGGGCATTCAATTCAAATATCAACCGATGTTCCCAGCAGAACTCGAGAAACGTACACACCACCTTTACGAGTGCAGCTTTTTAGCAAAATTCTCAGATGACACTGCACTCCTGTCACTTCTTTAAGGGCCAGAGTCACAGCATGGCTGGTTCTCTTCCTGTTTTTGTCGAGTGCTGTGACAAAAATCTCTTTGGTCTCAGTGTTTCAAAAACTAAGGAACTTGTGACTGATTTTAGGAAAAACCAAAGTTAACCTCACTCCTAGTATAATCCATGGCGAAGACGTTGAAATCGTGAACTCTTAAGGACTTGGGCACAGTGATGACTGTCATCTCATGTTCCATGTAAACACGGAGTCAGTTGTTAAGCGAGGTCAACGGAGAATCCCTCTGCTGCGGAAAAGCAACTCCTTTGGTGTGTGTAGATCCATTCTGTGTACTGTCTCCCTGTCTTATATTGAGAATGCTTACTTTTTTATTCATCATTTCAGTCATTTAAAGGTTTGTCTGTGAAAGACAGAAACTGCCTGAAAAAACATCATGAAAGTCTGCTCCAAAATCACTGGAGCCAAGCAGAACGACTTAAACTCTCTCTGAGAGAAATGTGTTCTCCAGAAGGCCAAAAGTATTATGAATCGTGACCACATCCTGTCCAGTGAGTTTACACTAATGCCTTCAGGATGGCGTTATGTGATATCTGTCCTTCATTGCCTCTGTCAACTTGAATGTAGGAAAAGCGTATTTTGAATGAAAAGTTATTTTGCACAAACCACGATGGTTGCCTGTGTTTGCAATTAGATATATTAGTGGAATGTAATTTGTTACATGCAATATACTTATTCTTTCATCTCGTCCTGATCTAATTCTTGTATTTATTGTTTTTATTCAAAAAATGTTATTCCTGTACCTTTATTTGTCTCTGTTTATCCTTATTGACCTTCCATTTTACCGTATGCCTCATACTGTGTTCCCTCTGTCACTGATGACTGTACAGTATGAATGAGTATGTCTTAGTGGACTGCAGAAACTGAATTGGCCCTCAGGAGTAAATAAGCTATCTGCATCTGTGTCTGTATCATTTGAAATAATGCCTCTAGTGAGTTGTGGTCACGTTGAACCTGCCTATGTCACACCATTTCGCTGGGCTCCTGCAGGGCTCAATTATCTGGAAAGTAAAATCACACCCAAAATTAATCCTCTGATCAAACACATTAAAGAAAAGATAATAAGCTGGAAGAACCTTCCCATTTCCTTTCTAGTTAGATTCTTATTACATGACGATTCTTCCAAAAATAACTCGCACACTACTCATCAACAGTGCTCCCTACTGCAGCAGCATAAGAGAAGAACAACTGCACTGAGTGACGCAAAATGTTTTTATTTCTTACAGCAACGAAACGTGTGACGTCGTCCGTACGTGTACATTCTATCCGCTGCAGTTCTACTCAGACACACAACACATTTTTCTCTCAACCGAATCAAACTGTTTACTACGTTACTTCATTCAGTCACATGCCTCCCATAAATACACGCACATAAACTGAACACGGCAGACATGTGGCGTCTTCTTTCCCTCCCCTAACGTAGTCTTGTAAAACAAAACGAAAGCATCATGAACGAGTCAGAGTTCAGTCTGCTTATGTTAGTTTAGCGTTAGCTCGTTTGAGGAGGGGGTGCTCGGCATTTTCTGTCATTAAGTAATGTTACGATTGGCAAACATTTTTGCTGCACTGTATCAGTTGTGGAGGTCCGAGACAGGCTGGAAAACTCAATGACATCGTGTCCTGGCTAATAAAATCATCCGCTGGACTGTTAAGTTACAAACAGCCACAGTTGTGATGTTAGCCAGTGTTTCCCATACGTTCATTTATTTGTGGCGGTGCACCACGAATAAATTCTCACCACCACAAATAGATCTAACTCATAGTGTTATATCAGACTGTGTCTGTATCAAACCTGGAAGCTCAAAATGTGCAGAGACATTAACGTTAACTCATGCTGTTGGTAGTGACAACTGTAGCCAACAAGCTAACAAGCAGCGACTGCATGATGCTATCATGTCAATATGGACCAGAATCTCCGAGGAATGTTTCCAGCACTTTGTTGATCTATGCCACCAAGAATTAAGGCAGTTCTGAAGGTGAAAGGGGGTCCAACCCGGTACTAGCAAGGTGTACCTGTATGTGTGTGTGTGTGTGTGTTTGTGTGTGTGTGTATATTATATATATATATATATATAGGCTATATATACCCCCACAGCCGTACTACATTGACTATTCCGTAAAACTGATCTGTTTGTAAAATCATGTGGTATGCTTGCAAACTCCACATTAAATTTCAAAAATTTGTTGATTTAATTTGAAAAGCTTCCTTTCCACTGTGAGTTTTCTTCAAGTCAGAGGTGTTTTTTTTTTTAAGATAAAAAATAAAAGGGGCAGAGCAGATCACAGAAAGTTGGAGAAATGGACAGGGGGACGACTGGGAAAATAAGAGGTTAAGAGGCAGAGGCTGGAGGAGAGTGGTAAAAAGTAGAGCAAGGAAAGTGTTTATTTCACAGAGAAGCTGAGCAGTTAGAGGAATTTCTAGGCTCCGAATCAAACCCAGCTGGCCCCCTGGCCTCTAATCCGTAAGGGGTTTTCATTCACACTCAAGTATTTCCTACATACAGAGAGACTCTTGAGAGGCCAGATATCCTCACAGACTGCAGCGGCCGAAATTTGTAGTGCATTGCATACAGTGAATTTCACTACGTGGCAGCAATGACACATCTTACCAGCAGGGGGCAATACTACTTTTAGGAGACAGAACCTATGGGCTGCTGTCATGGCTGCCGCATATAAACAAGAAAAGGTCAAGGTGAAGTTTGACATGAGACCATTTCAAACTCAACTCTAGTGAAGCCGTTAACCCTGCTGCGTTCTTAAAAGTCGAAAACTTAACAGCTCAGTTGTAGCACCGCTAACAGCATGAGCTAGTCCAGCTAAAGGCTAAGCTAACATTGAGCTGCTGCACCCTCTTTTGGTGACTTTCCAGCTGCCGTCAACATTTACCACAAATGTTAGTGAATAAGCTTTCAGGTTAATTTTATACTATGACACTTAATGTTTGCTCCCTCATGGAGATGAGGATAGGAAAGTATTTTGTATCGCAGACAGATTTGACACAAACCTGGTTCAACATATCCTGATCACATGAGCTTAACTTACATCTCTGTTGTGATCTGCAAGCTTGTTTTTTTAATGTTTTTTTGGTTTGGTTTTGGTGTTGGTTTTTTTGTGGTTTTACTTGATGTATTTATTTGTTTTTCTTTATTCATTCATGTAAAAAATTGTTACCATGATGATTAGTGTTATGTTCTGAAAGAGTAAATATAAAGTAATTTTTCCATCATGTTACATGTCGACCACAACTGCTCCTCCCCGTGCAACCACCACCACAGTTAAAGTCTGACTATGTAGGAAACGCTGTATAAGCCTACAAGGTGATTTAGTTTAGAGTTGGACAGGTAGATGCCAAACACTGGCAGTTAGCTTACTAGCTTGTAATACTCCCTCATAGTTTGCTGTGTAAAGTCAGGTAAGCAGTATAACAGTACACACAAAACTAGTGATGTCCCGATCCAATCACGTGATCTACCCCGATTTCCGATCACGTGATTTTCAACTGATCGGGAGGAAATGATCAGATTTTTTTAAATTTAACGTTTCACCGTAAATATTAAACAGTTTACAGCAGGCGGGGAGTCGGCCTAACACTCAGTTAACGTTAGCAGTAGTGAGCTGGTCTCCAGCAGGCTAACGCAGAGCAAACGTGAAGCTGGTGCCTCGGGACAGAGAAAATGTCTGCAGCTTGGAAGTATTTTAAATTGGACAGTGAAGGCAGTGCAACAGCCACTTGT
>JAPQLA010148999.1:15794-26883 GCA_029822935.1 Naso vlamingii | reverse complement strand
GGTCAGTTGTATCTAGCTGCTCTGTCAGAGTGCAAAATCAAAATCAAAGACCCGAAAATGAGTAGGCCTATAATATGTCCTCTTTAAAGGTTTTGGTAAGTATATTTTGTTGAATTTGGCCAGCTAGCTGTTTCTCCCTGTTTCCAGTCTTTGTGCTAAATTTAGCTAACCGGCTGCTGGACATAGCCATGTATTAAAGGTTGGGAAGGTCTTTGATGTTGCTGGTGCAATCGACCCACTGGTGATAAGTACTGGTGATAGGCTGTCATGCCCTAAGCTCGTTGTTTGCTGACTTAACTTCAGCTGTCTCTGCTGACGTACTAGTGAGTGAAATGTGATCGTTTTTGCCTGCTTATTGCCCTGACAGTGAAAGGAAGGCTGAAAAAAGGGGCAACCTTTTCACCCTATTAAATGTAGTATGGAAACATTTGCTTTCCTCCACAGACAAAACTCCTCCCTTGAATAACTTTCGCAAGACCTTCTTTCCCTGTGAGAAACTGACTGACGATAATCTGACAGATGGATGGCATCTTCAAAAGAACGGTGTAGAAGTTGCCAAGCAAGCCCGGATATAGAAAATCAGTCAGTGAGACGAGGTTATCCTGAACAGTAGACAGATTTCAGCTGAGCATTTCCATCCACTTTATGATGAAAGACTGCTGTCATGCTAAAGATAAGATATGGGGAAGATCATAGAGATATGTCGGAGAGAGAGAGCAGATTTGTGAGGCATTGTTAAGAGCCTGATAGTTCTGGAAAAGAAAAATGAAAGGCACTCCAATACTATAATGCAAACTGATTTTGTGTTCTTTGCATGTGTGTATGGTGAGGAGCAAGCGTGGGTACAGCCTACAGGGAGGTCTGTGGAGGATTCAGTTTTCGCTCACAGAAAATTCAACTTTTTATTACTGCCTGGTCGTACCAGGAAGGTGTGGGGGCGTTTGGCTGCTCAGAGCCGAGAGAATCGATGCCGTAGGCAGGCAGAGCGGGTGATCAGCGCTGAGAGAATTGCGGAGGACAGGACACTTTTGTATCACTCACCAGGCGTTCTTGGCAGCTTGTCGTCCTTTGTGTGCACTTGTAGAGTAAGAACTTAGGCTGGTATGCTCCTCAGCCCTGTATCACCAGAAAAAGCTAGATCTGTACCTGCGTAGGTAGACTTGCGACCCCTCCGACTCCTACTTCTGAGATCATTTCTGCTTGCCTTTGCTTTGGTGTATTCACATGTACTGCCTGAAAGGTTCAAACACAGGCTGAAAAAGGGCAGAGAAGTTGGAACAACAAATTCCCCACTGATCCTCCACCTTTCAGTGGGCGAGGTTTAAACGTCTGATGCATCGGCAACTCCATCAACTGCAGATACTATGCAAGGGAGAGCTGAGATGCAGCAAAAGACATTATTAACATCATTTCACCAATCTCTCACATTAAACACACGCTTTAGCAAGCGTGACCCTGCCACAGCGGGAGATAAATCTGAAAGCCCGCAAACACAATCGACCCCCATTCCTAGGAGTAATGGAGCTGTCACTAGCTGAATCTGACCCCATAGTAACCTCTTTGGGGCAATGATATGGCACGTATCCCTTCACACTGGGAAGTCAGTAGCTGCGTGAATGGGCTGGGAGCAGCACGCATCTGATGATAGCAGTCATCCTCACTGGAATGAGGAAAAATAGAGGTCATTGTACCACTACAATCCCATGGGAGATGTGTGTTTGTGTGTGTAGGTGTTGCTCCATTTGAGGGTGTAGTGAGCACACCTGCAGAGAGCATGACAGAAGGAGCAATGACACCTTGATGTTCATGGTGGGATGCTGAAGTGATTGCTGATGCCTGGCTGGAGCTGATGAAACCCGCCTCCATGATTTATGAGGCATTTCTGCAAATAAATACAATGGCAAGCTACAAACGGAAGTGGGATCAAATTTAAGATGGACATAATGATGTCTCCACGCACGCTCTCTTTTTTCTGCCTAAGCTCACAAGATGTAATGAAACGTACCCCACGGCATCAAAGGAAAAGCGAATGCACGGCAATGCAATCCTCCATTCAATCTAGAGCCTGTGTGGTCTCCGGAGGGGTGAGTCTTGCCTCCTCACTCTCGCCACTCTCCATCCATGGCGCATCTCCAACTCTGAATCCACTTCGCCTCTGGACACGGAGGCAGCGCTCAATCCATCCTCCGCCTCTCCCTCTCTCTCTCTCTCTCTCTCTCTCGCACACACGCTCATATACAAACACTTTTACAAATGCAGCTCAGAGGACCGGACCGGCTGAAGAAATCCATCCGGTGCGTTAATGGTAAGGCAAAATCTCTCTTTTCTTCTTTCTGTGGTGCATTTTACGCGCAACGACCTGCGGCCGAGCTGTTTTCTAATACACGAGATGCTCTAATCTGCCAAAGTATAATGAAAGTAAATAGATGAGGAGCAAAACTATTTCAAATGCCAAGGGTTTCTTTCAAAGCAGCGACTTGAAGCGCATCTGGGGCGCTCAATCTCTAGTTTACTTAGTGACCTGATCCGACTTTTCAGCTGTTTGTCTTGGTAATACTGCACATGGCTCAGTTTAATGGCGATATTTGTTTATTTTATCAATCTAACATTTATTAAACACAACTAAAATGATAATCCGACTGGGACGGTTCTGGTTTAAGTTTAGATCAGGTATTATTAAGGTCAGAAGTTGCAGGGCTCTGCACACATTTATTGTGTTTTTATTATTTTTTAAACTTTGCATTTATTCTCTCACTTCAGTCTGTTTAACACTTTAACAACCCACTGCCCACCATTTATTTTTGTTTGTGAATGAACCATACAGTGAAAACAATCTGCAGCCAAGTAATATTAGTATATTCACCACATTAAGGCTGAGCCTTCATCTTCATCCCTCCTCCTCCTCATTGCCTTTTCTTTGTGTGCGTGTGCTTAAAGAATCACATAGGAAAAAAAAAAGTATCTTCTCTTGTATCACAGGAGCTCCTCAGTAGCCCGGGGTCAGATGCAGCTCCTCTGCGCGCTGCATCCCTCTCCGCCTGTGGCATTGAGTGTGTGTGTGTATATGTGTGGTATTGGTTTAGAGAGGGATAAAGAGAAGAGGAAAGATGCGTGGATAGATGAGGAATAGAGCAATAAAGACTAACTAGAGCCGTGAAGCTCCTCCTGTAGTTGTTACTGTTGCTCAACTCTTTGTTTTCCAGGATGGATCACCAGGCTCTGCCAATAAACAGCCTCCCTCAGAGGATCGACGAACTCACCAAGGTGCCTTAATAGAAAAATCTTTGGCACTGTCACATCCCTCAATCACTTGCACCCCAAATCCCTCAGTCCCCACCTCATCACTAACTTCTAACCTCATTTGTTGCCTTTATTTTCCTCAGAGGCAATTGCCTTCCCTGCACCATGCACAGATGTCATTATCTCCGACACTTCTGCTGCTAGCTGTGAGATCTTAGCAGCAGCAACGCCTGTGCTCACTAAATTTACAACTCGAACCTGACAGAGGAGCGTGCACCACACAGTGTAATCTTTGGCTGATCCTGTCTCCGAGGCTTTTATCCCCTGTAAGCACTATTATTGTATGAGGGATACAAAAGCTGAGACCATCTGAAGCTTGCAGTCCCCTTCCAGCTGTTGACAGAGTGTCTATTATTCCTGGTATGAGTCCCATTGCAGGAGGAGTTATAAGCCAGGGAGAAAGGAGGACTTGCAAATCAAATTGCTTTAATCCATCGAAGCATCTGTCTTCATTCTCCAGAGGGCAGCAGGGTGTGTAGCACAGAGGCGCTGAGCCCTGATCACAACTGCAAAGGAAAACAAAACCTGTCGCTGAGGAATCGTATGATGTGCCTTGGTCAGCCAGCTGTGCAGCGCATGCAGGGTTATGGATGGCAGGACTGTCAAATTGACAGTTTTTTTTTTCTGAAGTGGCAGAGACAGTAAGATGCTCGGTCAAAAGTTTCTCATTATCTGCAGTCATTCGTGCTTATACTTCCCCGCTTTTCATCTGTCTCTCCTGTCCTTCAGCGAACCCACAAACAGGACAAGGAGCTTTAAAGTTGTTCTGAGGCAAGAGAACAACAGAACAGTCTTCCGATTTCTGTCATTCTGTCTGCAACAACCAGTCTAAAAAAGAAAGTTTCTCCTCCTGATGGCTTGATTCTGTGATTACTGTTTTTAGCCATATTCAAACAGAATGGCTCATGTCAGCTCAATTTCCTTTTCCCTCTCCCACAGAGTAAATGTCTTTGGTTTTGCGCTGTTTGTGATTAATGGAACATCAAAAGCCGATCTCAGCTCAGTGTGATGCATTCCTGAGGACATAAGTCTGCCAGGGACACATAAACATCATTAATGAACAAGAGGCAGACTGGAGAGAGACAGAGCGACAGAGAGAGGGGGAGGAAGTGAACAGGAAGGCAATATTTATTTTTGTCAGTAATATGATGTATATTTACCTGTGCTTTTGATGATGATTGCCTGTGTACAACCACTTCGAGTGATGGAGACAGTTTGCACTCAGGGATCTTGTGTGATTACTGACCATTAGTTTGGTGGGTAGGGACAAACGGATAGCAGCACCTTTTTTTTCTAAAATCCATTTGGAAAATCGCATCTCCTTTTGCTCTTTCATGCCCACTGGCAAAGAACTCTGAAGTGTATAAAGGAAACTTCTGCCCTAATCTTTGTGAAGACAGATATATTTATCTCTGTATGTAGCTCTCTGCTGGGCTTAGAGGCTTAATTACCCAGAAGAGAGGAAAAGCAAAAATGAAATGCAATTATGCATCTGTATGCATAAAATCCTGAATAGCAGAGCTGTTGCAGATAGGAACATCACTGCTGCCGTTTCCCAGTGAAGGTCTAACCTTTGAGTCATGTTTTTCTGCAGGACACATCTGTGGATCCTTTAGGAGACAAATCCCTTACCTTTAAACTGTTTATTCAAAGCGTTTAAGCTACTTATGTTAGAAATGCTTAAATGTGCAGTGTGTTTGCGCTGCTTTAAAAAGAGAAAGCTACTTGTTTTTACAGTAATCAGTATTTTTAAGAATCACTGCATTTGTGCTTTCGAGGAATACTTTCATTTACCTCCTTGCCAATATGAAACTACAACCTTCAGCCAGTTAGCTTAGCTTAGCACAACAATTAGAAACAAAGAGAAACAAAGTAAAATCACTAAAATCACCTATTAAAGCTTACGGATAAACAAGTTATACTTTGTTTATTTAAACCTGCACATAACCTCCATTAAACTGCAAAGTGTCACTTTCTGTTATCGCCAAGCAAAAAAAGAGATATATGATTTTAAGTGAGCTTTAGAGGTACAATTTTGTTACCTTTGGCCAAGCTAGCTGTTTCTTTGTTTCCAGCTGATTAGACCTATGCTATATTTGGCAGCTGTCTGCAGTCTTAAAGGAGAAGTTCTTTTTTTTTTGCACCTTAAGACGTATAATAATGATATTTCGGATCATGTACAATGTTCTACAGCATTATTATGATGAATGGTGAAGTCACGAGAGCTGAAGCTCCTTGCTGATGTCACTGCTAGCTGATAACAACGAAAGTGAAGGGGCATCTCAAGTGCATCAACAATTTGTCTAAAAAAAGTGGTTTTAAAAGACGAGACAGTCATCCAATGTTTAGTGGGGTCCTCTCATGTTCCAACACTAAAATACCAAGTTAAACAGCAGCTAATAAGCTGAAACGGCTGTTTGTTTGTTTCCTGAAGCAGCTGAAAAAGCCCATTCCAGGTTACAAGCTGTTGTTCAACTTCATGTTTTAGTGTCGGTACACAAGAGTACACCACTAAACATTCTGCGATTGTCTCATCTTTTATAACGATCTTTTTCAATGGATTGTCAAAGCACGTGATTGCCCCATAACCTCTATTGTTTTCAGCTTGTCACGTCAGCAAGGAGCTCCAGCTCTTCTGACTGCACCATTCCTCATAATAATGCTGTAGAACATTGTTTGTGATTGTAAATATCCTAGTTACAAGGCTTAATGTGCAAAAAAATGAACTTCTCCTCTCATCAATTGTACCTGAGATGGGTGTAAATCTTTCAAGCTGTTAGGAAGAGAGTCAAAAAGCATATTTCCCAAAATGTTGAACTGCTCCTATACTGATTCAAGTAACTTCTTTTTTTAAAAAAATCTTTAAATGGAAAAGATTTGCTCCTCCACTATTTAAGTGCCCCTGAGCAAGAATCCTGACTGCTCCAGCAAGAGCTGCTCATTGGCCATCAGAAGAGTGTTTCAGGCATAAAAAGATTGAGAGCTGTACATGTATGAAGCTGAAAAATGCATCAAAATGAAACCTCATTGTGTGTATCTCTGTGCCTCCCTGGCAGCATTAGCGTGAAGGATGTAGAGCCAGAGAGGAGGGCAGGATGGAGTGCTCCTGGAAGACGGTGCTGCTGCTGGTGTGTGCGTCTCTGGGGGTCCAGTACACAGCCATTCGCACCCTGAGGGACTCTCTGTCTGGACCCTGTCAGGGAGCCGACCGCTGCCAGAGCAGACGCCACAGAGGTACGCCTTGACAGCCAGTCAAGATTGTCCCACGTTCTGCACTGCTTTAGTGCACGAGAGCGTGAAGTGTGTATAGCTTTTGGGGTGGATAGATATATGCTCATATTTATTGCAAAAACAACATAATAACTAACTAATGTATGTGTATTGTCACATACTTTGGCTGTACATAACAGAGGACATATGCAGCCTTTAATGCTTGATTGCTAGTATCAGAAATATGTCAATATGTTTAAGCATTTACGAGAAAAACTTCATGCAAAGAGGTTCAGTAAAGAAAAAGCCAACATCAAAACTGTGACTAAGGCATAAGAAAAAGGGAAACATATCATTAAACGAGGGAATGAGGGAATTCCCAAGAAATGTGGAGAATAGAGAAAAGAAATATGTGTGATTCGCTTTACAATTATGCACCGATTTATCTCCATTAATCCTCTCTCACAGCACAGCTGTAGCTTGCTGGCGCCGAGCTCCTGTATACAAAAGTAACATCCCCTTTGCAATCAACTCTTCATCTGCGGTAATTACACGTTAGCTATTTGTGCTATATTTAGAGATCCGCCATTTCATAAACCCTCTCGGTAACCACCGGCAGACAAGCAACTTACTCATGCATGTTTACCCTCTAAATTATTTAAGCTTTATTGGCTTGATCCAGTCATTTACTTTCCTCTGGTTTGAAGTTCAGATGAAACTGATTCACTTTTTACTGAGCTGAAGTAACTCTCCTGAAATAAGTGAAATCACCCCTCTTCCACCAGACACGTATAATATAGGAAACAAGTAAAACAGGCTGTATGGTGTGTTTTTAAGCTATTATGTAGCTTACTGTAAGAAACAAAATGCAAATGAGGTCAACAGAACATGAGTTAAACATGTAAATCAACATATAACTTTTTTTTTTTTAGACTCCAGATGGAGAGCGTTTTGTGATGACAATTGGATGTCCGTCGAGTCTCCTCGGAAGCATATCCTGCTGTTTGCCACCACGCGCAGCGGCTCCTCCTTCACTGGGCAGCTCCTTAACCAGCACCCAGAGATCTTCTATGTGTTTGAACCCCTCTACCACGTCCAGCAGGCTTTCACCAACTCCAGCAGCAGGCTGCGTCGCACTCTGGACCGCCGGGCCCTGCTGGGAGCATACAGGGACCTCCTCCTAAATCTGTTCACCTGCGACCTTCACTTCATGGAGAATTACATCCGTCCGGAACCACAGGACCACGTCACAAGCTCCTTCTTCCGCCGAAGCTCAAGTCATGCCCTCTGTTCCCCTCCTGTGTGCTTAGAAGGAGGAGATGGAGCAGCTTCTGGCCTGCCTGATGAAACGTGGTGTCCCAAGAAGTGTGGTGCTCTGAACTTCACACTAGCATCTATGTCATGTCTGTCAAAGGGACACGTAGCCATAAAAACTGTGCGGGTTCCTGAGGTGGGAGACCTGCGTACCTTGACAGAAGACCCACGTCTGGATCTGAAGATCATCCACCTGGTTAGAGACCCCAGAGCCATTCTTGCGTCACGCATGATGGCATTTTCAGATCAGTTCCGCGCTTGGAAAATATGGAACGCAACAGGACGGCAGCCTCGATACGTGGACCTGTCACAGATCACCAGCACCTGTAAAGACATGGCGGCCTCTGCAGAAACAGGCCTGCAAAAACCAGCATGGCTGTGGGGACGCTACCTGCTGGTGCGGTACGAGGACCTGGCATTCAACCCAAAGGACAAGGCCAGGGAAATCTACAAGTTTGTGGGACTGGAGATGGAGCACAGGGTGCAGGTGTGGATTGCAAAGAACACCAACAGTAACATTTCATCTCCACCTGAGTGGAACTACAGGTACTCCACCACCAGAGACTCCAGAGCGACAGCAGAGAGCTGGAGGCTTCGTCTCGGCTTTGATATTGTGAGGACTGTGCAGAATCTGTGCAATGACACTCTGGCTCTGCTGGGATACAAGCAGGTTCACTCTGCAGCGGAACTCAGAAACTTGTCCCATAGTTTAGTGGAACGCAGGACCTTCCAAGCAACCACGTAGAAGTTTAAAGAAAAATCTAAATTTTATTTATATCCACCAACTTTTCTCTCTGTCTTGAAGCTGATCAAATGAATGTAGTTTAACTTATTTTTTTAATAAAGTAATTTAATTTCAATTTTATTTTTACGTTTAATGGTTTTGTCAAAGGTATAAAAAGTGCAAAATTTCAAGCATGTGTGATGCTGGAAAAGGAGCTGATCCGATGTAAAGTCTATGCTGCTGTGTACGTTGATTGGAAACTCTCAAGGAGAAGTTTGTTTTTTTGCACATTGAGCCTTATAATAACAATATTTATGAGCATATTCAATGTTCTACAGCATTATTACGACAACCGACGCAGTCCTGAGAGCTGGAGCCTGTTGCTGACGTCACTGCCAGCTGAAAACAACGGAGGAGCATGTGCACTCACACAATCCATCGAAAAATACAATAAACGCTCGTTTTAAATATGTAAAACTCCCTGAGTGTTTAGTGGTGTCCTCTCATGTAACTAAAACATGAAGCGAAACAGGGACATACAACCTGGAAATGGCTGTTTGTTTGTTTTGTGAAGCAGCTAAATGAGCCACATTTCGGTTATATATCCGTATTTAGCTACGTGTTCTAGTGTTGGTGCATGAGAGGACATCACTAAACATTAGGGAAGTTTCACATCTTTGAAAACAGGGTTTATTGTATTTTTTGACAGATTGTCTGAGTGCGCATGCTCCTCTGCTGCTTTTAGCAACAAGCTCCAGCTCTCAGGACTGCGCCGGTTGTCAAGATAATGTAGAACATTGGACATAAATATCCTAATGATAAGACTTAATGTGAAGACAAACTTTTTTAATGACTGCGGAGCACAGAATCCTGTTGCAGTTCAGTTACTGTGCTTTTTCATGATTTAATTTCACAGTTTGAAGGGGAGAAAAAAGACTATTGAATAGGAAAGCTGACCTGAAGTCAGACAGTGCTGATCCTGAAGGTGAGCAACACAGGAAGAGAAGGGAAGAAAAAAAAATCAAATTATAGGACTTGCTTCTGAGTGTCTCTAATGCATTTGGAAAAAAAAAAAAAGGACTAAAATGTTACAGGTGCAGTCTTCTGCAGCGCAGAGCAGCTCTAATTTCTATGTGAAAATGTTGTGAAAATGAGAATGTATTTGGTTTTCCATTTCTCTGAATACTTAAAAACTATAAATACTCATTACTGTTGCAATGAAAGTGTACCACTGTTGTGTACTGGGTGTGTCCAGACATTTTTGTCAGTGTAAATCTGTATTTTTTAGACTTTTTATATTAAATTATTAATATGTATGTACACATTGCTCAAATCTTCTTGCGACCTTATTTGTTTGATGAGCTTTTTCTTTCTTTCTGTCCTGAGAAAAGTGCTTGAATTTTATTGAAAACCGCAAATGGTGCAAACTCCTCGTTTTTTATCTTGCAATCCCGCTGCATTCAGTTTGTCTTTTAAGTTCAAGCCTGCCGATGTCTGTAGTAATGGATATATTTTTGACTCAAGAGAGGACGAACTGTGCTTCATTTTTAGTTAACTTTGAACCGAAAAAGAATAATACCAGGATCATTCATGGTCCCAGCCGTCTGCTGTAGAGTATAGTCAGAGATTAAACAGCTGCAGGTTCTCTGCCAGCTCCACCATTTGAAATTGGTCTTTGTGTCTACACAGAGAAAGGAAGCGTGTCATTTCCAGACACCGGCCCATTTATTTCCATGTTGTGCTGCTCTCTTGAGATAAATGCTGGAAGTAGTTTCTGAGGAGGAACTCATTGCATGAATCATAGTCAAACCACTGATTGACTGTGATTTTCTTGCTTCACAAAGGCGAACATTGCATCTTCCCAAGGAGGCTGCAATTGTAGCTCGCTTGGAGCTACGAGCTTTAATACTAAATGTAGCTAAAGAAAGCCACTCCAGAGTGAAGCAAAGTATGCAATTTGAGTGGAACGGTCATGCTGCTCTGTGAGGACTATTAAATCTGAGGTGAAATTGCCCCTTTAATAATGTATTTTTAGACACCCAATCCTCCCCATCCTTCCTGTAGCTGCCCTATAGCTGCTGACAGCAAAGATATCTCATGGCAGCCCAAAGAATTGATCTACAGATCCAGCTAAGGAAAAACAGGATTTAAGATGCATGAAGAAAAGAGCGTCCGTCTTTCTTTGAACTTAATCTGCAAAGCTACACAAACTGGCCATAAAGCAAAGCTTTATGACACCCAGGGAGATGCTCTTCATCGGTTTTTCCATCCGCACCCTGACACACAAAGCTGCAAGTGGTCTGAGTCAGCCGTCAGCTAATTACCCATTCCTTTGCACTCAATACCCCTGCAACCCTGTCACAGATTGCATTTTAGTTTGGTTACTCTGTTTTAATTTGGTAGGTTATTCCAATACTTCTCTTATAACCACCTGTCTTCAGTTACACTCACTTCCCTGTTTTTTTCATTGACTTATCGTCTGTGCCCCCTTCCCAACTCACACACCTGTTTCCAGTTCAGTCGTTACCACAGTGAGTTTTC
>JAPQLA010147838.1:0-17067 GCA_029822935.1 Naso vlamingii | reverse complement strand
ACACACACACACACACACACCTATTGTACGTCCACTTACAGCAAATTACACATAAGCTGCCACAGGGGCTAAATGATTAATGTGATACTTTGCTTTACTGCTCTGAAGAGCAACTGCAGACAAAGACATTTTTTAAAAAATAAAAAAAACTTTAGGAAAATTGCAAATCAGCATCATTGCTGCATAAGTACAATACAATACAATTAACTGTTGTTTTTTTTTTAACTTTTGCAACTCACAAACTTCTGTTAAATTGGCCATTATCATCGTTGAATCCTTTTGTCTGCAGCTGACACAAGTCAGATCAAACACAGATTTCAGAAAGGAGAAAGACAAAGATGGATTCAGTCTCAGCTGGAAGAGGTGGAACTTTTCCATCCCTCCGTCCATCTGTGCTGCAGTCAAAGAGCGGTGAAGAGGGCTGATGGTCTGCATGTGTCACACTTTTCTCTGCACAAGGACAGATTCTTTATTCAGAAATCAGAAAATAACAGGCCACCGGGATGATAAATAATTTCCTTTAGTGTAAATACTTGCCTTAAATAGCAAGACAGGAAGCCATTGTTCACGTTTGCTTTGTAAAATCACTCGTTCATGCTGTCATCCAGACAGGGAGATAATAATCACCACAAATCAACAAGACAAAAAATGTTTAAATTTGAGTCACCAAAAATGCTAAAAGATGTGGTCTGTCAGGATATATAGCGTGAGCTCAGAAAGTTTGTGTGCACAGTCTGATGTGTTTTTAGAATCCAGAGCTCAGATCTGCTGCTCTGCTAAACTGTGGAAAATAACACACGACGTTCCCTGCTGGGAGTCAACAGGGTCCAATTCTGAAGAAATCTGGGGTTTTATCGGCGACACGGGGGACGTCACGTACGCAGACACACGCCAGCGCAGGGGTTTCAGTCCACGAGCACACGCAGACAGAAGACGACTCAGTGACAGTCCACTCTCCTGAGGGAGGCTGAGGAGCTGTGACAGAATACAGAAGCTTCTGCTCAGTTTTGTTCCAAAAGCAGCAAGAAGAGGAATGACTCAAATCCTTTCTTTTTAACTCGTTTTCCCTCAGTGTCTGCAGGTAGGACTTCGTCTCACCTCTTCAATAAACATTAACTGTCATCAAGGATTCAACAGTCTTACAGCCCCTCATTACGTAGTGATGTAGTGTAATTCATAAATTTCCTGTTTACAGACACAAGGGTCATGTCTTTCTTGCCTCCATCCAACTCGTATTATAATATGATGGAGTGCATTTATGTAATGTTGCACTGTGCCAGCTGGATTTGTAGTTAAAGTTGGAGTAGGCAGTTTATTTTTGGTGTCATCAGGCAAAAATCCCATTATAACCTTTCAGCATTTTGTAATTCAGCTGGTCTGAAAGAACTCTAGACTTTTGCTCCTTCCTTGGCTCTGCATGTATTCAGATTATGATGGACATTTTTCAGCCAGTCACAGCTCATGTGTTCCTATTGGCTGCTCTAAAAAGGTAGATGCTCGTTCACGCCCCCTCAGCCAGTGAAAGCTCGATACAATGTTGGACAGCCAGAAGGAAATGTAAGTAAGTAGAAAAAGGAAAAGAGAGCAACTGGATGGCACCGACAGACAGCTGAGATTCTGTCACAACCTCCAGCTTTGATCTAGCTCACTGCTTATATGACTTCCTACTTTGCTGCACAGAAAGTGATGTCATCCTTTAACTCATTACCTGAACAGGAAGTGGTGCAATCTGCTCATTCAACAGAAGCCACTGAACTACATGAAACACATCCTAAAAAATGATTGGAAAAAACATGCACGAATTAGCAGGTTAATCCGATCTCAGATTAGATAGAATGAGTTTGCCAAGAAAAGCAGTGGGACCCAAAGCAACACCTGGGAGCATGATGACTACTAAAGTTAAATTCAGCCCAAAAATAATGTTTTTGGTTTTTTTGAGTTTTCCCCATTTTTCTTCCAATTTGGACATGTCCAGTCTCCTTGTGACTCCTCGATCCTGTTCGCTCAACCCCCATCTGTCGACCTGGGGAGGGTGTAGACCAACACTTGCTTCCTCCTTGACAAGCCCAGCCAGCCGCTCGTTCACCAGTCAGCGATGTCGCGTCACCGACGAGTCCTCAGACACGTGAGAGGATCACACTACTTCTCTCAGTTCTTCTCCTCGCTGACAGGCGCCCCAGCCAACCAGAGGAGGCAGTAGAGAGCTACCAGGAAATATACCCCAAGTCTGGCATACCCCTGTCCTGACAAGCACAGCCAATTATGCTTGTAAGGCCCGACCCTGCCAGTGGGTAGTGTGAGGTTTGAACCAGCAACCTCTCGCACTGGAGTCCAGGGAAAAGACCGCTGACAAAAATAATGTTCAAGGAGATCAAGAGGCAAACACTGCAAATTCTTATTAAAAAATTTAATAATAATTTCCACTTCAACACTTTGCTTACTTGACTTCATCCTGCCTGCACAGGAAGTGATGTAACTTATCCATTGCTTATAAGTTAAGTGCTATGTTACACATCCAAAAATTGTTCAGAAAAATCATTCAGAAATTGCATGTAAGGCAAAACAATGTCAGTGTTGTGTTTGCAGCTTGTTCTGCTGTACTGAGGTTGCCTAATCTGCATTGTGCATCCCCCTTTTTCAATCATTCTCTTCTTATTTGTATTACTGCAGTATACCTTTCTCTCTGTCGTACAAACACATATTGGCAAACATTATTCACAGATCTGATTATGTATTCTGATGACATTTACAGAGCCACAGACAAACCTTCCCCCCTGTATCTTCCCCATCTATCTTTAACAACCCCAACACACACACACCCACACACACACTAGAATCATGCAAAATTAAACACATGCTGACCCTGTGCAGTCTCACACACACAGATTGGAGACACAGACGTGACACACTTGCAGAAAGTCACATAGAGAGCGGCAGTGGAAGCAGGAATACTGATTCACACACACTCCTACATGAGGAGTATGTAAGGGCTGATTAATATTGAAATGAGTTTTTATGCTACTGACAGGAGCCGCCAACAGGTTCTGTTGCGTCATGAGGACTTATGTTAATAATAACGAGAACGGGGTGGATGACGCCGGCGAAAATTTACAGCCCCGGGATGACGACAGACATGACATGGGGTCCTTAATGAATGACGTGCACTGGTGTGTGGCGAATGATTTTTATGAGCACATCATATCAGAAGTGACTGATGTGGATTCCTTACAGACTTCATTACAGCTGGTAGTGACTGTAGTCAGCTTTATGGGCCCCAACATTAGTGAAATGTGACAGCCATTCACAAGGGCTGTTTAATCTTTCATTACCACTTTCTGTAGACCGACTTTGACTTCATATCTGTGAGAATGAGATGTTACTAGTCTGCGGAGAATAAAGTGAAAAAGCCTGGGACTGTGAATGTGACCTGGATCTGCTTCTGGAGAGGATTCAGATTTTCTCGTTGAGAATCGATCAGGCAGCCGTAAAATATAAATCATCTGGGTGTGATGGCTGCACAAACGGTCCTGCTGCAAAGTCAAAGTCAGTCGAGGTGTTATGTTAGATTTCAACCAAGAAAAAAGAAAGAAAAGAAAGAAAGAAAAAGAAAACAAACATAGAGCAGCAACACAACTCTGTATGAAAACAGATTTACTGTTTATGCTACAAATGACTAAAAGTCGATGTAATACAGTTATTGCATAAACTTAAAAGTTTTAAAGCAAATCACTCAATAAATGTGTTTTTGATCAGAATGCAAAAACCTGATTGTTTTATAAAGAACTTATCGGAACTTGACACATCAAGTGCACTTTGAATTTTGGTTTTGGGAAAATTATACAGCTCCTTCTTGTAAAATCTGCTCTGGAGCTTCTGAGGAGCTGTCAGACTGTTTGTCTCTCTCCTTCTCTCTCCTCTGTCCTCTTCTGTGCTCCTTTAGTTTGACTGCATTTTAATTTGCTTTTAGGGTTTTTCAGGAATTGCCAAGAAAAGCAGCGGGGCCATGTTAGCTAGTTACTAAGTTAGTGCTTAGCTGAAAGACTTTAATGCAAATCAAGAGGCAAATATTGCAAACCTGTTAAAGAAAGATTTGATCTAAAGTCTGAACTTTTCTCTGTGAGTATTCTGAAAATAACCATGAAAGAATGAAACTGTATAGTTAACCCTTTCCAGCTGCAGGGACTGGATTTCTACATGCATGCTGTAGCACACTTCCCCCATCAGGCGTGTGTTCGGGTCCTGTAGTTCAGCTCTCTCCTGCAGTCACGGTTGGTAGTCTGCCACTACCGTTTGCCCCGAGGAAGCAGAGCCCATCAAGTTATCCAGTCGCCCACTCCAACGAGCTGACATCATCTGTCACACTTCACATCCCCTGAGCTGCCGCCTCTGTCTCCTGCACAGTGGAACAACCAGAAGAAGAACCAGGTAGTTAGCATGACTGGTGATAGTCGACGTGGCAGAGAGGGGAAAAAACCTGCACTCTGGATGGAGAGAGATAAAGGAAAAGAAGTGATGTTGTATTTATTCACAAACTCTTACATCTTTTCAATTACACTACATTCAGTGTTATATTGGATTTACCACCTTTTGTACGTGATCTAATTATTCTGAGGGCTTTTCCTTGTTTTCTTGGAAGAGGTCATGATCTGTTACTTTTGTAAACCTCTGCGAGGATTACATAGGTTCTACATGTCCATGTGAGGACGCAGGAAGGTTCGGAGTGCTGAAAACATTTTTCTCTCCTCTATGTGTGGACAGTTTTCCCAACACAGGATGATACAGAACACTGAAAAAAATCAGTGTCTGGAACTGAATATCAAAACAGCAGTGGAGCAATGAGTGATTCATCAGCCAACTTTGGTTTTAGTAAAAGCATATTTCCATTAAAGTCACTCCCCTCAGAATACCTCACATATGTACATTACCAAAATCCTATTTCCACTGCCTTTAAAGGAGAATCTCCCCTCATAACAGAAAGAGCTAATATATGTTATAGATAATATTTGAAATGAAGTCATCAGAAGAGTTCATCTACACCCACAAAAATGATGAGAGGCATCATTTTAGAGGACAAACAGTCTTTAGTGTCGTGTCTCTGTAATATGAAAAGACTGAAAAATGTGCATGACAGTTTAGACAGTTTTATATTTGTATGAGCGACTGTTTGCTGAAAGCCTCTTTTGAACAGCGTTTGGGGTGTTTGGTTTTACTTATTAAATATCAGGAAGCTAAAAAGAAAATAAAGGCTAAAGCTAAGCATCCAAATGGAGTTATGGTCAAACAAAATCAGTCTGATCTCGCATTTCTCCTCATCATACCTATTAAACGAGGATTAAGGCTAACGTTACACTAAAATACAAGAAGAAGTTTTTCAGCGTAACATGGATCATCAACATGTCGGTATGCTGACGTCTTGTTTTGGTCATGAAGCTGCAAAGTAAAAATAGGAGACGGGCCTATTTTCACTTTTATAGTAGAAATTCTAGTTGAAGCTTGTTGCAGCAGAAGGGTTAAAATTCCAAAATATTGCAAAAAAAAGTCCCTGGTTTTAGCCTACTAGTAATAGAGCCTCTTTTCTCAGTTTAGACGATCATTAATAGAGGCGTACCAGCTGTTAAAAAGTGTTTACAACACAGGCACCTAGTGCTAAATAAATATCGAAATGGATAAAAGCCAGACATCAAAATCATTTGCACAAAATCAGTTCAAAGGTCAGTCTAGAAAAGGAAAAGACAAAACTTTAATGTAAATAATTGAGCTCCAAAGTCCCAAATCTTGTGAGGTTGGAGGTCTTTCTGTAAACCAGCCAAAGCTGATTCCAGTTCCGTAATTCACTGATCTCAATTGTTTAGGTTGATTTCAGTAGCATTCATTCAGCTTTACAGTATTTGTAAATCTTAGTCAAGTCAAGATAAAGTGTCAAATCGACAATTTTTTAAAAAGTCAGCTTTTTTACTTCATTAATGTTGTAAACCCTCAATCAGTTATGTGTTGTGATGTTCTGTGGGATTAAAATTAAGCAATGTACAGTATTTATACCAATTATATATATTACATGTTTGTCATACAGACGAGGTAGACAGTTCTCTGAGATAGCTGATATCAGGCTGTCTGAGTAACTCACAGATGGTGACAGAAAAGGGTGGGATTGAACTCAGTAGATGGATCCACAGCTAGTGTCATGCACATCAATCTGACACCAGTGAAAAAAAAGAAAAAAAAGGTGTCTTGCAGAAAATGAACCATAGAGGAGAATGAGAGAGCGAAGCTGCACTGCTGGCCAAATACCAGCTCCATCTTTCATGGATGTCTGTGAGCTCTGAGTGCAAAGATCTGACCTGACAGTCCATAATAACCTTCTGCAGAGTAAAGTTCAGACAGTTAAATTTTAAGCAGGATGCATAAAGACTGGCCTCCAGTGGTCAAACGCTGCACTCTGCCCTAAAGTCTCGACACCATTCAGTTAGGACGCGGCCATCTTTAGTCCCACAGTAAATGAACAGAGTTTGAATTTAACTAACCTCTAGGAAAGCTTTATTCTCCTACAGCACAATAAATAAATAAAGTGGATCCCTAGAGACTGATAAGGTTGCTAATCGATAACAGATAAGTCTAAATCTGCTTTGCTATGTGCCAAGACTCACTAATAATAAGGTCAAAGGTAGAAAGAAGCTTCAGTGTTGTTAAAATTCCTACAGTTTGCAAAACCATGCAGGTGAAGTCATTGATTGTGTGCAACATTCTAGGTTTTTTTTTTTCCCTGATATTACACAGAGAAATTAAAAGTTACAGTGTGGAGGATTTAGTGGCATCTAGTGGTGAAGTTGCAGATTGCACCCCAGTGAAATTCCCTTCCGCTAACCCTCCACTTCCAAGCATACAAGAGAACCTTTTGGTGGCCATGAAATTCATTAAAGTATAAAGATCTTTGCTGGAGCCAGCTGCAGTGTTTTGGTTTGTCCCTTCAGGGTTACTGTAGAAACATGGTGGCTCAACATGGCTCCCTCTGCAGATATAAAGGACTCGCTGAGATAATAAAAAACAAAGACTCTCATTTTCACATGATTGTACACTAGTGAAAACATACCTATGAATATTAGATTTACTTTCTGCCATATTACACAAACAGATCGTCCTAAATCCGTCACACTGGACCTTTAAGGCAAGAAAACAATGTTCCTACTTTAAAACAGAGCACGGTGTGTTTACTGCATCCTTTTTTTAGCACTCGATGTGCCGACGCCACCTCAACACACAAGGTGAATCCTCTGCAAGGTGTCTGCATCATCAAATGTGACACTGAATTTCTATTAGGTCTGGGTTTCTACAACTCTGTGTGCACAGAATTTAAAAAACCTGCCGGTCAGTGCTAATAAACACTCCATGTCTGAGACAATGACAAATTACCTCTTTGCAGGTGTCGGAGATTATCAACGTAACCAGACTTTATTCCATTTCTGCAAGAATTACACTCAGTTTTCTCTTGGGAATCATCGACACTCAGTCTAATATATTACCACTGCAATTATATCATTCAATATTAAACTCTCTGGTCTTAGAATGAGTTGAAAAGTTTGACTGAAGCGTTTAACAGCAAAGCCAAGAACTAAAAGCAGCCATCAAGAATATACCTGTACACAGCTCTGGTATTGTATTACTCACCGACACAACTGCAAAAACACAGACAAAAACAAAAGCATAAATTAAAAAGGGAAATTGAGTCTAAACCTATTGAGTCCTGCAGAAACCTCTGAGAGAATAAGTTCAATTTTCCAAGTGACAAGCCATATGGTGCAATCTCTCCCGTAATCTCCTCAGTGACCTTATACTGCAGGAAAATCAAATCACATTTCTATACATAGATTTCTCTCAAGGACAAAGTTTGAGACACAGTGACCAAATATAATTGGTATTTGCCTTACTCTGGGACGGGATCACAGAGCAAAATGAGAGAACAAAACACTATTACGTGTGTGTGTGTCCTGTCTAATCCGACATAGGTCAAGAGAGAAAGTGATTTCCAGGAATATGCTGTTTCATCTCATCTTACGTTCCCTTTTGTTATGTGTGTTCGTGTGTGTGTGTGTGTGCGTGCGTGTGTCTGCTGCCTTATCTTCACGTTGAGTGGATTAAATGATGACCTGGTTCGACATTGGAAAAACTGACATTTTTCTGGGTTTCCCTCGATGTTTCGCTCTCTTTTGCTGGATTCTTTTCTCACTTCTATATATGCAATGAAGTAACACCTGCTGATCAAAACTCAGGGAGAGCGGGCGGAGGAAACTCTGTTTGTGTGTGTGTGTCACACAAGCCTGGGTTGGCCTGCCAGACACAATCTTTGACCGAAAGCAACTGCCCTAGTTTCCTTGAGCGTAATCCCTCTCAACAGTCTCCATTCACATAAAAAACTCTGCAGTCGCCGTTGTGTGTGTGCTTTTGGTTGCTTTAGTGACAAAGTCAGTTCAGGTCCAGAGCTGCAGTTGCTTTGACAAAATCACACCCTGGTGGGTGAACATTCCCTAAAAGCACACAGGTAAACAAAAAGGTAAACAAGCTGAGGCTTGAATCTCACAACAACAAAACACAGTTTCCATGAGGTGAAGTGGGAACCAATTAAAATAAGATCCAGAGGGAAGTTTGAAAATTGTCTTAAAAGATTAAATAGTTCCTGCGCCAAGTTTCAACACTGTGCTCATGGTTTATTTACATCCAGCATGTTTTGGATAGTTTACTTAACTTTTGATTGTTTACTTTTGTAGGATTGTTTGTTTGGGAAAAGTGAGAACAGGCCTGAGTCGGGTGTTTTATCTGAAATCTGTTTCATATCTACAGAGCCAGAGGGAGAAAAACAGACAGTAACCTGAAGTTGTCTGTCAAAAGGTTAAGACGAACTTGATGTGCTCAAAACAAAACAAAAACAAAAAAAATTCAAGAAAACTGTTACAGACAACATGGAAATGTGACGCATCCCATCCTCCAAACGATTATCTGTAAACATGTTTTCTATGCAGGCAGTTCATTAGTAAAGTGGGCCCATGCACCTATCATGAAAGATTTGTTTCAAAATAGAAAAACTTGAATGGGAATTACAGAAAAGCAGCTTCGTAACATACAACTAAATACATTACATTTGATGGCTGTCATGTGTCAGCCGCACATCATCAAAAACATGCTGCATAAAGTATGTTTGAAATGTATAAAAAGAAATTTTAACTGAAGCAAAGTGAGTAATATTAAAATTGATGATACAAAGATACCCTTGCTATGCTACATAAATGCTAACAAAACATCAGCAAATCATACATAATCTACTGGTATCTAACATTAGCAAAATGAAACACATAGCCTGCCTCTGTGTTTGACTACCATATAATTCTGCCAAGATCCTGAGTAACTCTAATTTTATGTAGCTAACTGTAACTATATGGCTACAGTATGTATCTAAAAATGAAAAGATATTGAAGCTGCTGTCTAACATAAAGGCTACCGTGTTTTTGGTGTTCAGGTGGCAGTTATCCTCAAAAATATGGCTGACTTGTTGTTGACATCACATTCCCATTTCCCATGAATGACGGAATTCACTCTGTGAAACCTGTGCACAGATGGTGGGTGGGTTTCTCTAAAATTGCAGAGTGCTTCTCCATGTAGCATATATGCTAATGTACTGTTTCTATTCTGTTGTCTGTGTTTAAATATTGAACTGGTGTGACCAAGATTACTGTAAAATTTATAAGCCTTACACAGATCACTTGAGGAAGATTATATAACTTGTCTACAGTCTTTATTTCTTCTATAACCTGTAGAAATACCTGGACATAATTTGTCCAGGGTGGAGTTGAACTTGCCTGCCCCAAAACCTTTAATTAAACATATATAAAAGTAAAGGTGCTCTCTGCTAATGTAGTGCCAACTGGCTGCATAACGCAAGGCAAAAATGATCTGCACCATAAAAGTCTTCTTCAAAGTTAACCATTAAAAATAATGTATACTAGTATAAATGTGTTAGCTAATAAATTCACTAGAGAGCTAACTAGCTTGTGGGTGAAAAACAAGCTAACTTTACAGTATACCTGCCGAGCTACTCACTTAGCACATGATTTAGCTGACTAGCTTGTTGTTGCGGTTTCAGCGGGGTGACAGGACATCTATTAGCTGTTAACTGAACTAAAACTAGCAAAAACTCTAAGGTTTTTTGATTTTTCCCTTAAGTTTGCAGAGAATAAAAAAATGTCAACGAGCACTTTTTATGAAGCTACTGTTACACACTTTATAGGTCTGAAAGAAGATTTAACACTTCTTTTGTGAACCTCAAAAGAGAATCTTCTCGGCCAGAAATCCTTGGATGCAAGTATATTTGTGCCTTTTGGTGTTTTTGTTTGAGAAGATCAAAAAGGATGAAAATAACCTCTAACCCCATGAAGTCACATAATAGGTATCTATTCAAAGGGCATCATATTAAACAGGAGAAATGCAGATCAAACTTATTTCAAATGAAACGGAAACCCCAGTAAATGGAAAGGAAAAAATTTAAAATGAAAATTCTTACCTGAAATAAACAAACATAAAATCTTTGTCAGTGCTCACCGGTGTTAGCCTTATTACAAAGCCCAGTCGCACAGAGTGCACTGTCAGTCAAGGGAAGGAGGCGGGAGTTAAAGAAACTATAGACTCTCCACCAATGGCCGGCTTCCCAGGCAACTGTAGACTGAGAGCCAATGAGCCGGTCAAAACTGTAGACAAATTGTAGACTCTGAGTCAATCAGGACTGTCTACAGTCTACAGTGCCGTTGCACTTCGGCAAGGTTGACATCTGCAAGCTTTCTCCGGGTGCTCCGGTTTCCCCCACCATCAAAACATGTACATTAGGTCTATCTCCAGTCAGTACCCTTGACCGAAGTACTGGCTCAGAATCTGGAGTTGGTCCCTGGGCGCTGCACTGTGGCTGCCCACTGCATCCCATCAGGGATGGGTTAAATGCAGAGAACAAATTTCACTGTACATTGTGTATATGTGACCAGTAAAGTAAACCCTGTTGGACGATTCAAATAAAACCTTCAAGTACATAAGTACTTGACACAAGTTCAGGGTATGTTCCAGGTACTTATGTGGAAATATCCTGCAAGTTTTGTGATGATTGGCCCAATAATTGTTGACTTTTGTCCATCTATGTGCAAAGCCATGCCCCTTCTGAAGTTCATTGGTCAAATATCTTGAAAATGAAATAAGACATCAACAAGCCTTATGCAACTTTTAATCAGCTTGGTCCAATGATGAGCCACAGCAAATTTCAGAGGAATCGGACCTACGGCCTAGGAGGAGATGTAAAAAATGTGTTTTACAAACAATTCAAAACGGCAGACCTTATGGGTTCTATTGGCAAAGTTGTAGAGTTTGATCCAAAGAATGTCTGTACCAGGTTTCATATAAATTGGACTTTCAGCGTAGGTGTTACGAATCTTTAAGTGAAAAAACTGTTTTTCTTTAAATAGCACACACGTCCTGAGAGAGCTGAACATTTTGATAGTTGAATGGTTTTAAAAGCACAAAGTATGCAAAAGTAAAAAGCCAGTTTGTGTGTCTGTTTGATTGATTAATTAGCCAGTCAACATCAGCTGTGTTTAACTGTAACTTGACACCTTAATATTGGATCTATCTTACACAGCTGAGACACAGTGTAAAAACACAGTGAAAGCCCTGAAAATGCACCCTCAAACAAAGCAGTCTCCTGTAAAAACCATGTCTTGTTTTGGTAAAATTAGGTGATTTTGAGCACCACAAGGTTGTACTGAAGAAATACATATGTGTTTGTGTGGATAAATATTAAAATAACAAAGATATGGCAGTTTTATAAATAGTACGTCATTCAGTCCTGGGCAAGAGAATCAGACCAAAAATATCATGAGCTAATGGGGCTTTGACTGGGGTATGCCTCGAACTGAGGCTCCTAGATCCTAAAGTATACGTCTGACTGCTTCCAAACTTATATCACAAGAACCCTCACAAAATTTCCTACTGTTTTCTAATGTTTTTATGTGTGATTTAGCCAAAGTTGTGGGATTTACTGGGAGTTGCTTCTGAGATTTTTAATTTATGTTTCACTGCTTCTCCCCTCTACTGATGACATCACCCACTTTAGCCTGCAGAGGATTCCGCAATACACACATAAAATCTGAAGAGGGGCAAAAAAAAAGCATCAAACTAAAACTGCGATATATCATTAACAGTAGAAGATAGCAAAAACATGTAAATACAAGAAAAATAGTTTAAACTCTTCTGGCTCGTTTAAAGTTGGAATGGTGTCTGTAACATGAAGTATGTGAAAGCAGAAAGGTTTCAAAGAGCAGAGGGTATGAAGAGTATTTAAAGCAAATTCCCATAGTTTCATCACAAAAAAACAGTATGAGGAAGTATGAATATTATAAAAAGTATGAAGAGCAGAAAAGAGAAAAGTCATTGCACAAATGTCCCGAAAGAGTGGAACATTTTGATACTTGGATGGTTTCAACAGCACAAAGTATGCAGAAGCAGAAAGGTTTCAAAGAGCAGAGGGTATGAAGAGCATTAGCAGGAAATTCCCAGAGTTACAGTATAAAAAAAGTATGAAAAAGTATAAATATTCTAAAAAGTCTAAAGATAAGAAAAGAGAAAAGTCATAGCACAAATAGCACAAAGTATGCAGAAGTAGCTAGAGGCCAAAAAAAAAAAAAAAACATATGGAAGACTAGAGAATATACCAGAAAAATTGCATTTGAGGCTGAAAATGCTAGTGTGAATGTTGAGAGATGAAATGTATGCTGAAAATGCAGAAATGCAAACTAAAAGCGTAAAAAGTAGAAAGAGTACAAACCCAGCATAAAACCTAGAAGCTGAATGGTTTAAAAAGTTAAAAAGCTCTACAGGGCACAAGTGTCCCTAAGAGGCAAATAAGTCTCACCCTTCTCTGTTGAAGCAATGTCAGTTTGATCTGCTCCTCAAGTGTATTACATACTTTTGATCAACAGATGGCGGCTAATCCAGAGACCACAAATCCAGATTCTGTGATCCTGATCTTGTGGTATCTGGATTATGATTATCCTATATTGGAAATCTTTGAAAAACCAGGACAAAATCTGCAGGATCAATTTTATCTGATATAGCAAAAAGAGGGATTACAGAATCTGCATAATTCTGATCTGGATTAGAAGTTTTGAAATACTGGGCCCTGAACTATAATGTCTATAATGCATCTGCTATTTACTTCAGCTAAGTGCATGGTGATAGATGGTAGGGCTGGTAGCCTCTCTCCATGCTCTCCCTCCTTGCTTCTTGTTTCTCTTCACCCCAGCTCAAGTTCCCTGATGTCTCCTCCGTAATATTTCCTGCGGGATGTCGTGTCTAATCCCAAATTTAGAACCTTGTGCCAGGTCTAGCAATTCCTGTCGGGTGTATGCCAAACCCAGTACCTCTGGTAAGCCTACTTCTTGTCTGCGATCCTCTGCCAGTAGTAGTTTTATCAGACACATACTGACGATTGTCGGGTCTTCCTGTAGCTCGACGGGTTTGCTCGACAATACATGGGTTCCTCCAGAGCTGTTACATTCTCAATCAGTTTGCTGTTAACACGTTGCTAGCGTTAGCATGAAAGCCGCTCTGTTTGTCAATGCTGGGCACAGCTAGGAATAAGACACTCGCTTCTGTGTGCCTTGGCTTTTGTCGTGGACTGTTTGCACATGCTAGCTCGTAATGTAGCCTGTACACTTGCAGTGGGTTGATTTAAAACACCCTGTGGCAATAATAGCAGTGGCTTTAGGCCATGTGATTAGAGGAAACAAGAGGAGTAAGACTGCTTGTTGACTGGCGCAGAGAAATGTGCTTCTGGTATATACGAGCTAATGCTAGCAACGTGCTGACAGGGGAGAATTCAGGCTCTGCAGCGCTTCACAGAGCTTCAGCCCCCTGTGTGTCCCTGGCGTTACAGTGTTTAGTCAGAAACATGGATCCTCCACTCAGCAGTGAACAGAAAAGACATTTTGTGTTGGAGTCCGAATGACGCCTAATAACAAATTGTTGCCGATTCATTTTCAGGCATTTTCTTTTCTTTTTTTTTTTCTTTACAAATATTTTTATTAGTTTTTCAGTTGTCACGAGTAGGCTGTAGCCTGTATACAGAGACACAAAAGGAAAATCATAATTTTTGGGCATTAACACACATACGCATATACCTGTACACTCATCAACAACCGTAGATCCATATATAGCCTATATATGGGGCCTATCCATAATTATATAGACACACACACACACACATTGGGAACGTGAAGATGAATCTTCACCTCTCTCTCTACCCCAGGGAGGGGAAGAAAAGACAAGAAAAGAAAGAGTAGGCCTAATGGTCACTCTCATTTCATTGTTGGAGACCATTTATTATTTTGTTCCCTTGTTGTTCCATTTTCAAAGTGTGTAACACTGTTTCCATTTATGTATAGAGGGAGGTTTTGAATCTTTCCAGTGCTGCAGTATAAGTTTCTTGAGAACAAGTGAGGTGTTGGGCCCAAAATGAATATACTTAAGTTCTTAGGCTAGTTAGAGAAAAGGTCCATGGGGACATGGGAACAGTTTATTTAGGCTATGTTGTTTGTTTTGCTTGATCTGTGTTATTAATATTGTTTCTGCGTAGCCTACTAGTTTATACAGTTTAAAGGGGAATCATTTTGAGTTTGCCTTGCCCTTCCCCCTTTGGACCGGTCGTGAGTAAACAAACAAGTGGATGAATGACATATTACACTATTTATGGAATGCCGGAAATGTCATGATGAGCATTAAATGAAAAGCGGTGGTATGAACTGAACGTAGGAGAGCAAATAAACGGTGTCTGTGAGATAAAGAAGTTGGATGTGTTTAAACACGCTATTGACAGCGTGACTTGAAAGAACCTGTTAAAAACCAAGGAGCGTCCTGCTCGCTGTAGACAGTCAGTACGATAAAGAATAAAATAAAATAAAACAAAATAAAAAAAGACAAAGACAGCAGCTGTGGCAGAAAAAATGTTCAGAACACTTACAGCATCCCGCAAGGGAAAACTGGGAGCGTGCACGATGCTGACGGATGGTGGAAGTGTTGATCATGTTAGAGTGCTTAAAAACATTTCATGAAGCTGTTAGGGAATTCAGTGCTGTTCAAAATTCTGTGTGAATGCTCTTATCAGAGGGGGAGAAAATCATGTGGACTGGTATGAACCCAGAATGACTAACTTCGGATATTGGCTGAAAGAGGTTGAAATGCGGAAAAGAGAACAAACTACGCAGTACTGCTGCAAGGATGGAGCTTCATGACATCATTTCCAATGTGTCAAAAAAATCAAATGGATCTAAAGCTTCCTCCTCAGCTGGGCCGGATTATCCAATGGACATTATGGGCACAGGGCCAGGGGCCCAGCCAGAAGTTGGGAAAAGAAAAAAAAAGTTTTTTTTTCTCCTCTTCGCTGTATGTCAATATATTTAGCCACTCAGAAAAGTCACTGCTATTGCAAATGGAATATTTCCTCTGTGCAGCTTCACATTAAATGCATTTAATTGGCAAAATGCAAGTTAACTTTTATTTTGAAGTGACTGTTAGGCTAGTTACAGTAAATACATCAACATGTTCAGTTTAATTGGTTAGCTAACCCTCAATGTGTGTGTAGGGCAAAACAGCGGGAACCTTCAGCATGTTTTGACACCGGATCAGTTTTAAACATGTGTGGGAGTACTTTTATACCCTCTGTGAAAGTAATGGAACAAGAACGGACCTGTTGGATGAACCGCTGCGACTGGCAGGTAACGAACTAACGTTAATGTTTCTTCTATGCCAGTCAACTTTTCAGCTTGTCTATTAGCATCCGAAATGTTATGAAGGAGCTTTTGCATTTCGCTGTGACAACTAACATTAATCACCCGCCATCGTCCGGTCCGGCCGGTCAACTCTCCTCACTCTCGTCATGTTCTCAGTGAAATGTCACCGCATGTGTCTGCTGCACAGATGCAAGAGCTTCAGTCTGTCCGACAGCAACGTTGTTGATTTTAAAAAAGGCGAAGTGATGTTGAGGCGCTGGTGGGCAGGTAATGTAATCAGTGTATGCCGCACCAGAGTGTAAAACCAGGAACGCAGTTACCGTGGCAAGCCATCAAACAGGTTACACTGTCATGTGTTTGAGCTGCTGCTCAGTGTGTTGTAGCGACTGACTCTTAAAGTAAATACTGACCTGCTGAATTATGTCTGCTAACCACATCACACACCTTTTATGGTTACACCCCATGCTAACCCAACCCCTTAATGTCTGGAACCTACTTTTAAACATGGCTCAACGGTGCACTTTGACGATGACACAATGCTCCAGGGAAGAGGCCAGACCGCTTCTGAAGAGCAGCAAGAGGTTGGCGTGTCACGTGTGATGTTTTCCATTTTCCTGACTGCTCAAGTGTGGGTTGAACGTGTCAGCATTCGGACAGAAGGCTCCAGAGAGAATTAATATCTGTGTGCCCTACCCATCACTAGCGGAGTTGGACGGAAACTAACGAATTCCTTCAGTTGGTCTGGGGTGGCGTTCAGGCAACTCCAGTAAACTCCGGTCCGTAAGTAACCAGCATGGTTGATTAAACACAAACTAACCTGCTTTAACATAATTACTTATTCAAATTATTATTTGAACTGAACTGCATCCTCTTTTGAGTATCAGACAAACTGAACTGAACTGAGAGCAAAGCTGTTGGAAAAGGAATATTATTTGATTGAACTGAGAAAGTTTGGTTTGTGTTTGGTTGCATTTTTTTTCTTCTCTGAAATTACCTGTGTACCTTTATATATTTTGCTATACTGAAATTGTTGTCGGATTGATTTTTTGAGTGTCTAAAATTCAAGGTTTTGTTCTAAGGGTTCAAGATATGAGAGTTTTGGGTCCTTGTATACGGGTGACTAACTGGAAAGAAAGAAAATAACAACAAAAAAC
Source organism: Naso vlamingii (assembly GCA_029822935.1). NCBI lineage: Eukaryota > Metazoa > Chordata > Actinopteri > Acanthuriformes > Acanthuridae > Naso > Naso vlamingii. Next base: position 104 of record JAPQLA010147838.1, on the reverse strand, counting down.
TGACTAAATATCTTATGTCAGGAGAGAGACCTGACTGGCACCCCAGGAGACAGTCATTCCATCACAGTGTCTCTCTCTCTCTCACACACACACACACACACACA
>JAPQLA010146871.1:0-26993 GCA_029822935.1 Naso vlamingii | reverse complement strand
TCACTCAACGGTGTTATGTTGAATTTACTTAGCTGGTTTCTCTTGCTTTAACAAGTTGCCATTTTACGTTACACTTATTAAAGTGGACTATGTTTTAACACCAAACACAGAAATGTTACTTAAATTGAATATAAGTACAGTTATTCGATTCAACAACTCACAGATTTCACTTTTTTGAGTGTAAACACAAGGAGCAAAAATACTTAATGTATTTTCACTAACAAAATGTCACAGTAAGACATAAATAACCGCATATCTCAACCTACATCTTATGAATAACTTAATTACTGGGATATTCATCTCACAGATCTTCACATTTAATTACCTCCCTCACTCAGCTCTTCCCAACATGCTAACACGCCGGAGTGGTATACAGCTGTAAATTTGCCTTCCAGCTACACACCGCCAAGTCATACACCTCGTATGAAATTACTCTGAAGTCATTTACGAGTGTTTAAATGATGAAGTTAAACTTACAAACATCCAACAAACAAAGTGATGTCCGCGATAACGTTATTGTGGCTACAGCAGCAGGTGACGCCAATCACATCGGCAAGTAACGAATTGAGCTAGCGTTACATGTGGGAATTGCTTCTGCTGTCAGCATTAATGTTACCTGTTGCAAAACGCAAAAGAAACACAGCCTTCACTAATTAACTCGTTTCCCTCGTCCACAGTTTTGCCACAGACAACTGGTTCTGATACCATCTGACATAACTTACATTCTCGATTGCATTGCTGCTATGAGTACACAGCAGTCTGCCTGGTGGTCAGGTCTCTATTCATTTTAACAGCTGCCAACACAGTAACATACAACAGGGACCTAACTTACATTCCTGTACACACACACGAACTGCAAATTCATGCTGTTTACCAGATAATAGTGAAGCTCATTTCCCCCATACATTACAGGCTAAAGCACAACATGCTAACCTCTGATTGCCGGAGTGGGACACAGCTGCAACTTAGCTTAGCTTTCGGGCTAACGTTACATGTAACGTTAGGGGAAGGGTAATGAGGGGAGAAAAGGACTAATTGAATACAGCCAACTGTTAAACTTCTCTTGACTAATGTGAGAATGGTCATACAATGAAGTTCACCTTGCAGACTTTCGATAAATAACATTAGCATTAGTGAATATGTTGTGCATTTACCTCTGTTTCACCTCTCTCTGCTGTTAGCATTATCTAGTGGTAATGACCAAACGAAATACACAGCATTAAAATACTCACATTTCCATCGTCCGAAGTTTGGTGACGAATAGTTGGTACTGCGCCGGGATTCAGGAAAAGTCTAGTTGCCGGTCCTGTGTTGAACTGACCGAAGTTGAAAAAGCAATCAGACGTGAAGTGATTGGCACACACATATAGGTTTTTGCCTATTGTAGTTGTGACATTCCCTTCAAAAATAAAATTAATCCACTGGGCCCTTTCGTCCTCCACGGCTGGGAGCCTATGTAAAGATATATGTGGCTCTTCACAGCCAACTACCCAGCAGCGGTAAGTTTTGCGTCTTGACATGGTGCGTGCAGATCCCTCGCTTAACAACAAAAATGTCATGGCGGTCCTTCACAAAGATAGTTCTGAAGCCGTATTCAGGTAGGGGAGGTATTATGCAAATTTCTAGAAGCTTGTTATGTAACAGTATATCAAATGAGTGAACAGCCTGTAAAATCACATGGATTTTGATCGAGGCAGCCTACAAAATACTGATTTTGTTGTCTACTCTCACAGTTTGTAGGCCAGGGGGCAAGCCAAATCCCCAAATATATGTTCAAAAGCCTTCAAAAATTGATTTTTCCGTAATATGTCTCCTTTAAAGGCTGCATTACAGTAAATTGATGTTTTTTTCCTAAACTTATCAGACTGTTCTACCTGTTCAAATTTTTGCATTCACCCACTTCAGCAGTTAAATCCACATCGCTGGTGATAGCTTATCAAAAATGTCATTAACAATCATCACTACAAAAACAGTAATCACTACAATATTGTCAGACAAAACGCCTCAATCAGGATAGTGGTATTTTGTCATATTGTGATATTTAATTTTGTTGCCCTGTCATAGCATTTATGAATCTTTTGATGGGATTTAAAATATCGTGATATACCATTTACTGTGGTATGGCCCAAAAATACTATGAAATTATTTTTAGGCCATCTAAGTGTTGTGTGCCAATAGTTGCCATGGTGCATGTCCACAAGTTTAAGCTTGTGTGTTTACGGAGAGAAGTTACAGGCAATCTCCAGATGCTCTGTTATACTACATTAAGCGTTGACAAAATTAACTTAAAATTCACGATTCACTCTCACCTTCATGTTGATCCCAATTTTCAACTGAATGATAAACTGTAAGGTTATTTTCATTTTTTAATTCTAGATTTCAGTTAGTTCAATTGTAGTTTGAAGCTACAAATTAATACATTTTTGACAGATAAACCTCTGTATTGCAACAAATACTTGCAATGGTATTGCAACACATGATAATTTTTTACTCTTTCTGTACTTTTCAGCCTCCAATGCGTGCCACTCACAAGAGGAGCAGAAATACAGCCAAGTAAATAACAAAAGGTTTAAATATTACACTTCAGTGTCCACAGCACCTCCATCCCCCATAAGATAATACCATCATATTGGGCTAAAAGACGTAAAGTCCGCAAATTAGTGAGGGACACAGAGCAGGATATCCTCATTGAATATGGTTTTAATGCTGCTAGTTCAAGTGCAAACCTTTACTGTATTGAGAGCACAAATCCTCCTATCCCAACCTCTTCTGAGTGCCCGCTAGATGGTTTAGAGAGCACAGATCTGCCCATCACAATTTCTTCTGAAGCTTTGCAAGATTCTTTATCAACTACATCTGCCTTCTTGCTAAACAAAGCCTTGTCTTCACCAGATGATGATTTTGAAAGTAAAGCTGGGGCCAACAAAATTGAATCTGAAAATGACTCTGACAATGACAGCAATAAGTGTAATAAAGATTTACAGATAAGAAGTCTGAAATATTGGGCAACATCATATTCAGTGTCTCTGGTTGCACTGTCAGCTTTGTTGTCTATCTTGAAGATATTTCAGCCCACCCTTCCCCAAGATGGAAGGACATTACTTGGTACACAAGCACATGTGCCTACCATGAAAATAGAAGGGGGCGAGTACTATCATTTTGGGTTAATAAAAGGAATATTTTTACAGTTGGCATGTTTAAATTTACTCGCAACTCTGACTACACTTACTTTACAGTCCAATATAGATGGTTTGCCCTTTTTCAAAAGTTCTAAACTACAATTCTGACCCATACTTGGATGTCTTACATGTGATTACACCAAGTCCCCATTTGTTGTTGGTATCTTTTGTGGTATAAGCAAGCCAAAGAGTGTTGGTGAGTACCTCCAGGGATTTGTCAAAGATCTTAAGAATGTACTGGCTAATGGCATTGTTTATTATGGAAAACAATTTAAAGTAGAGGTTTCTTCCTTTATTTGCAATGCTCCAGCTAGAAATTTCATCAAACAAACTAAGTCATATAATGGATATTGAGGCTGTGACAAGTGTTTTCAAGAGATTGTGGGGAGAAACAAAATGACTTATCCTGAAACAAATGTGAGGCTCGGGACAGACTCTAGTTTCATTGACATGGTTGATGTGAAACATCACCTTGGGAACACATTTAGCCCTTTAACTGGGGTAGTCAAGATGGTTTCTATGTTCTCCATTGATTACATGCATCTCTGTTGTCTCGGAGTAACACAGAAACTACTGAATATGTTGTTAAAGGGCAGAAATCCGGCAACAAGGCTTTCTTCTCACACTGTAGCAACCATTTCAAGAAAATTGCTAATGTTACGTTCATATGTGCCCTGTGAATTTAACCGTAAACCAAGGGAGCTGCCAGAGATAGATTGTCAGAAAGTAACTGAGCTGCGATCCTTCATGTTGTATTGGGGTCCTGTTGTTTTGAAGGATTTCCTTTCCAGTGAGTTGTACGACAACTTCATGTTGTTTTCTGTTGGCATGTACCTGTTGCTGTCCACTGGTATTTCTGATGAGATGTTAGCCTTTGCACACAAACTGATGGTTTCTTTTGTTGAACATTTTGGACAGTTGCATGGAAGGGATGACATTGTGTTCAATGTACATCATCTTATTCATTTGGCTGTGGAATACAGGTAGTTTGGTCCATTAGATAATATCTCAGGATTCCCTTTTGAGAACTGTCTTGGGCAAATTAAGCATCTTCTACGTAAGCCACATCAGCCTCTTCAGCAGGTAGTCAAAAGGTTGTCTGAAATTCCAGATTAGGAGACCATATCCGAGCAATAATCCAGTATTACAAAACATACACACTGATGGCCCTGTGCCCCCATAGTTCATTTCTGTACAACAGTACAGGAAGGTCTCCTCTAATCTGTTTACTTTGTCTACAAAGAAGGGGGACAATTGTATCGAAGTGGGAGATGGATTTGCCTTAGTTGAGAATATAATGCAGTCAGAGAAAGATGTGTATACAATTTACAGAAAGTTCAGAAACAGCGATAGAGATCGACAGATACATGTATCCTTGTGAGTCATCATACATCGGCACATACAAGGCCAGTGGGCTGCATGAGGATATAGAAGTAGGTAAACTTTGCTATATCAAGCGCAAATGTCTTCTCCATGAAGATGGAGACAGTGCCATTGCAATACCATTTCTTCATTATGCAGTATAGATAGTGGCAAAGGGCTGTGGGCTTGGTAGATGAGTTATTCTTTTGATTTCAGTCCCCAATCCCTTCAAGACGGATGATGAGGTAGTGCTGTGTTCAGTTGCACAGTTCCCAAATAGTGGCACAGTAGTGGTTCTAGAAAGCCTGTTTGAAGCAGAGGCAAAGACTTTATCATGGCCCCCCAAACACATTAAACTCTCAAAGGCACTTCGGGATAGAGTAAAACCAGATGGTAAATGGATTTTGTATAAGGATGTCCGCCTTCTTATTTCATGTGGTAAGTAATCAGTGCAACACATATGACAGGGCAGCATCAAGACCAAACTTGTTATGCTGTTTAGTTGGTGTTATTTTCCCTCTGCTCTCTGCCGGGTACCTTTGATGAAGCTAAATGACTAGAAACCAAGTACAACTCAACAATGTGTGCAACCTCTGCATTAGAATCTGAAGATGAAGGAGAAATACGACAGAAAAGAAGATCGAGGTAAATTGGAAACTTAAGCCCCATTACACTGCCTTTTCAAGGCAGCTTTTGTGCACCATTAGTGCTCCTCGCCGTCTGTATAAAAGGAACAGAAGTGGCTTGGGGGGTCAGTTTCGATCTGCCTCTGATACACCTTGAGAGGTAGTATCAGAGCTGCATCAGAGGCGAGTCAAAATAAGCCAGCGTCTGTGTAAAAAGGTAAGGCGGCTCGGTAGGGCGGCTGTGATGTTTGGATCCTTCGCTGGTTATCACTCAAGTTAGATGTCCCACACTGCACCCACAAAGCAATGTGGGCAGTGCCCATGTGGGACACTGCACCCACAAAGCAATGGTACAAGACTCAACAGCGGCAATATGGTAGTAATTTATATGAGGAAAAACGCTGAGTGTATCGTGTGATAGTCGCTGTCAGCCTGTCTGAGCTCCTGACACTGCATCACACATCCGTCCGGAGGACATGCACCTCTCCCCAGCCAGGGAGGGTCAGGCACTCTGATCTGGCTCAGAGCTCCCGCTCCCTGGCTCAGATCTCCCAGAGATCATGTGACGTGATTTAAAGCAAAAACTTCGCTGATGTTTTTGCCTCCTTACACTGCTGTGCTGCTGTCAGTGCTGTCTTTGGCAGCTTGTATAGAAAATAATCTGGATATTTAAAGAGGAAAAATAATGCTGTCCTGGCGAGCCTCCCTACAGAAATAAGTCTCTCTCGTGAACAGCAGCAGTCTCCTATATTTGATGGCCATTATGTGAAGTAATTTCCAGCTAAGACTTTTCTTTTTTGATGCGGTGGTCATGATTTTACTGACAACATAATATTGCACTAGCCATGTGATTAAAGACTTTTTGCTGAGACATTTATAGATCTTCAGGTAGAGCCAGGCTGACAAACTCAGCCCAGTTGTCAGGTTGTGTGGCTGCAGATGACACACCTTCTCTTACTCCCCATCCGCAGCTTGCTGGGTAAAATGTCACACAGGAGTGGCTAAAGCTGGCGCTGCCTGGTTGTGTGTAAATTCACAAGGGCGGATAATCGGCAAGCCTAATGCTGCGCTGAGGCGGACTCTCTGTGTTTTTACACTTTAGAATAGGGTTAGTTTGTGCCTCTGTCCCCACTAGAGATGGGACAACAACTGATATTACTGTGTATTTGGATTTTTTTTTAAAAAAGCATTCACAAAAATATTATTGTGGTGAATTTTCATTATTGGGTTGATTGTGAATAATGTGACATGAATGGCTTGAAAAGGTTGTCTCACTGATGCACAGCCCTACAATAATTTCCTGATTTATTTTGAATTGTCTAAACCTGTCACTATGGCTGGAGGCGTGGTTGCACATTGTATACACCTACAAAAAACTGATAAATAAGATGTGTGCAAACATAACTCAAATATAACTATGCTACTACTTTAGAGGCAATGCAAGTTTTTATTTGAAAGTTTTAAGAATACTTTGATTATCAGGATAATAGCAATTTTTGCCTCTTTACACCACCACAAAGGATTTGAAATGAAACAATCAAGATATGACTGAAGTGCAGACTTTCAGCTTTAAGAGGTTTCACAAAAATAAGGCATTTACCGGTTAGGAATTACAACCATTTTATGCAGAGTACCTCCATTATCAGGGCTCAAAAGCATTTGGATAAACTAACATAATTATAAATTACAACAGAAGTTTTTAATACTTTGATGAAAATGCTTTGCAGTCAATGACTGCCTGAAGACTACAGCCATTAAAGTTGGTTATTTTTGACTTTTTCTCTCCTGGTAATAAAGCTGAGACCAATACATTTGAATGGGACTATTTAGTGGCAGCTGAGCTGACATTGCTACACCTGTCAAAGATGGACTAATCAAAGCTCTGCTCATGCTAGGATGTTGACATATTATTGGTGATATTTGCATTCCTTGTAGACTCTGCTTAATAGACCAAAAGTCTGAAATAACAAAATTTTCTGTTTCTTTTCTTCAGGCCAAATCCCCTGTACTTACAGTCAAACTCTGTTCCGTCAAAAGAAAAAGGTTTGCCAAACCACCCAATGTGGGTGTCCCAGGTATTGTCACAAAGTTAGTTGCAGCATTTTGATAGGCACACATTTTCAATGTAATGCAATCCTGTATAGTAGCTAGGGTTGGGCATCGGAAACCGTTTTCCAAAATTCCAATTCTGAAGGCATCATTTAAAAAATGAAATTCCAAATTCTCCTATTGAGTGTTCCTGAACACTCATGCTTGCCGTCTGTGCTGACATCATGCATGCTTTCCCATCCCCTAGCGACGCTGTGCAACGGCAATACAGGAAGTAGACACTTGCGAAGTGAGCACACTAATTTGGCCACAATCAGGGGTGTAGTCTACGTGATACGCAGGTATACGAGGTATACCCGTTAGGAAAGGTTCCAGATTCCCGTATACCAACTTAAAAATGCACAAGGATATGTACCAACATACTTTCATCCATAAAATTTACCTTATGTGCTCTCTGTTACGAAGCGCAAACTCTTGGACCATATGGGCTTCCATCAACCATAATATGATTTCACCTAACGTTACCGAGGAAACAACAAACTTGCTTGGCTGTGTTTTCTCTGGCTCTACAGTAGCTATTCAGTGTTAGCTGGGCAAGTTTAAAAGGAGTTAACATGAATGTGTAGAATCACTAAAGAAGATATGAAATGAAAGCAAACTCTTATGTTACACGCCTTCAGTGTTTTCTTAAGCCTGCTGGCCCTGGAGCTACTGCCGCTTTGGGTGACACTCCAGCTTCAACATATGACAACGCTTAATGTAACTAAACTACAGAAAGGGAGCCTGATAACTGATGAAGCAGATGCTATCATAACTTTACCTGATAGTGATACTGATGCAATTGTCATACGTGCTGAGTAACAGTTGCATATAAGTTATATTAAAGTTACTGTAGCAGCAGGGGATTGTTTGGTATATTTAATTGTATTAAGAAGTAGCTAACTTTACTAATGTTTTGTTTGGTTAATAAATGAATGCGGGAGGAGGAAGGAGATTATGCTGCTGCTGCTGCTGCTGCAGCTGAGTGTGTGTGTGTGTGTGTGTGTCTCGGACCAAGCCCATGTTTGAGAAGATCCAGCAGGAGATGGCTGCAGCCGGCTATGACCGGAGCGTGGAGCAGCTTATCAACAAGCTGAAGAAGCTAAAGAAAGACTACAGGGACTGGAAGAAAGAACTGGAATGCAGCGGCAGTGGTCGGCCGAAAAGGGATCCCCATTCTGACCTGCTGCATTCCGTGCTCGGTGACAGACCGGCGAACCAAGTAACCGGGGCCCTGAACTCTGCTACAGCAGCTACAGCCATGCTCAAATCAATGGTTGATGAGTCTGTCGTGCAAACGACCACTACAGATCCTGGTAAGTTTTATTTCTCAAACACCCTGTTGTTAGCCTACTATGAATTTACTAACTAACGCTAGCTACAAATGTCCCATATCAATATTATAAATGTTATGCCAGCTAATGTGGTACGAGCACAGGATACGTGGCTTGCGTTAGCTGTTGTTAGCCAGCCAGTTAGCCGCTGGTGAGCTAACAATATGCAACCAACCTTCTTGTGCCTCATGATGTAACATTATGTTATAATGAATAATAACTGGTTGTATTGGTGTTACTTTCAATGTCCGTAACATGCTAGCTTGGGCGATGTAGCTGTCTGGTTACGGTTGTTTTGTTAACACTGGCAGTGGCTTGCCTCGTCACTTAGCATGTTGCTTCACGAAAAGCTTATATTTTACACAGTGAGGTGAGCGCATTTGTGAATCAAAGCAATGTTTCTTGGTTATGTTATTTACAGAGTTGTCGACCTTGGATGATGAGGAACAGTTACCGAGACCACTAGTCTGCAGCTCGACCGGCCCCATCCTGCTGCTCATCCTCCTCGTCCTCATCCTCCTCTCAACAGACCAGATTGGGTAAGATTTGTTCATACCATGCACAATGCAAACATCGACATGATAAACATGTTATTTTTCGACCCATCCTAAAATTGCAAATTACTAAATTTTGTTCAAGTTAAACGTGTTTAGAAATATAGAACAATTAATTATAACTAATATATATTTTTTGTGCTTTTATACAGGAAAAAGGAAGCGGGATGCCAGTGTGGATCTGCTGCAGTATCTGGAGAGGTCAGAGGACAGGTTCTTGGAACAGAGCAGAAGGGACCAAGACCTGGCCTCTGCCATGGTCCAGAACATCCAGAGGATGGATGAAAATGCAAGCACCTTAGTTGGACTGATGGGACACATGGTGTCGGTGCTGGAGGGGAAGTGACCGAAGATGAACAGTAGAGGAAAGACTGATTGCACCTTCAATGCAAGACTGCACGTTGCACTGCTCACTACTTTGTGCCTTTTTTAAATATTTGTACATTTTTTGTAAGTTGTTCATCTTTTTAGTATTTTAGGGGTTTTTTTGGAGTATTTTTACACTTGCACTTTGTGTTAATAAAAAGAATTTTATGATGAGAAATGCCTGTTTTGTCTTTAATCATCAGAGGGTTTGTACAGTGTTCAATGCATATACTGCTATGTATTCACATTTTGACAGAAAATCAGTAGTGCTTTTTATCCATAGATTCTGAGTTTTAGACATATCAGCCACAGAGATCTCTATGGCTGATATCTTTTTTTTTTTTTAACTCTCACATCAAGCCACATAGATAAACTGCACTGTTGCTCTGCAAGCCTTGTTTATTTTTTTTTTATTGAAGTATACTTACATGACATGTATCTACATATATCTAAAAGTATAGCACAGAGATGTAAAGAAATACCATGTCATATGAAGTTGCATTCCCCCCAGCATTACATGTGTTTTTAACTACTTCCAAAGTAAAAAAGTTGAGAACAGACTGTCTACTTCAGTATGTTTAATGAAAAATCAGAAACAATGTACATGTTATGGCAATTTCATTAGATAAAACAACATGTCGTAAGTCCAAAAAAACAAAAACAAAAAAACAAACAAAAAAGGAATCACTCGTCCCCACAGTTAAAATACTCCATCAAAGCTGCCCTAATGTCAGTCCCTTCTGGATTACCGTGCTCAGGTAATGCTTGGACAGGAGGCTGAATGTTTACATGTCTGCCTGTGAGCTCCTCAATGAAATTATCCCCATGTTCCTCAAAAATATTATGAAGTACACAGCAGGTCAGCGCCATTTTCTTGCTCAGCTCCAGCTTGCAGTCATTTCTTTTCAGGAGGCAACTCCATCATCCCTTAATCTCCCAAAAGCCATTTCCACAACCGATCGAGCACTGCTCAACCTGTAGTTATAGGTGTGTTGTTCAGGGGTCAGTCTGCCTGTGTCATGAGCCACTTCTGCGCCAAAAAGATGGCTGATAGTCCTGTATTCACTGCTGGTAGCCAGTTTCCAGATGACAATTGCAACCCACTTTCGGACTGGGACTCAGCGGGTTATTGTGTCATTTTTCACCAGGACATCCCTGGTCCGATCGCAGATGTATTGAAATGACTACCGGAACATGAACTGTTGCGTGTAGCGGACTTGAATTAGCTTCAGAATTTGATTAAACAAGAAAAGGGAATTACACCAATTTGGACCAGCGTCTCAGAAGAAAGTGGGTTCGCTCGGGAGAAAAAGGGTATCAAGCAGGCTGATTAAACAAAACACAAAGACGGAACTGTTTTAGATTGAAAAGATATATACCAGATTTATTACGAATATCAGTTTTCTTCTTCTTCTTTTTTTTCTTTTCTTTTATCAGAATAACACACAACAATAACACAACCACAAAAAAATAAAATTAATAATAAATACAAAAATAAATCAACCTTTCACTTTTTTTTTCTTTTCCTTTCAATTTAATCAGGAGTCCACCTGCCAGATAAATACCTAATTGTAATTGATTTTGTATTAATTTAATTCTAATATTAATGGCTAAATTTATTTTTATTTAATCTGTGTCAGGGGTTGAATTTGTTATGATGTTTTGTCTATTCACTTCCTGTTTTATTTTGATAGTCTCGTCTCCCCTTGTATTGTCTCGATGTTTACTTCCTCCCTTTGTTCTTTTCCCGCCTTTCGTGATTACCCTTCTGTGTTCACCTGTGTCTTGTTGTCTCCCCTCCCTCGTGTATATAAGCTGTGCTTCCCCTTCCCTCTGTGCCAGTTCATCTTGTCTTCCCTGTGAGCAGTGTTCCAGCATTCATTATCGTTCCTTGTTTCCTCGTGTATGACCATTGTTTCTAGTTATCCAGTTTCTGAGTTTTGCCTGTAGATTGTGTACTTCCGCCTTGAGTTGTTTGTTTACTCATGTACCGACCTTGGACTGTATTAAAGACCTTGAGACTGTCGATCCCAGTGTCTGCTTCTGCATTTTGTCCACCTGCCTGTGAGTTCTTGACAGAACGAACTGGCCAAAAATGGACACAGCAGAGCAGGAAGCCCTGTGCTCAGCCCTCAAAGCGCATGGGCAGAGAATCCTGAGCAATGAAGACCAGCTCGCTCAGGTTCGTCATAAAGTTGCTGAAGCTTCAAAACGCAGTGAAACAACTTGCGCCAACCTTTCAGCTCAGCTGAATTTTGTCATCGGTCAACTCCAAGGTTTGGAACAATTAACTCAGCCTCAGGACCTCCCCGCCGCATGCAGTTCGTCGCCGTCATCGCCAGCTCCGTCTGAAACCAGACCGCTCCATCTCTCCAGCCCAGAGAGGTTCTCCGGAGACTCAGGGGATTGCCGTCTGTTTCTCTCCCAATGTGAGCTCCACTTTGAATTCCAGGCTGCCGCTTTCCCCTCTGACCGCGCTAAGATCGCCTACATCATATCATATCTTTCTGGAAGAGCGAAAGCCTGGGCTACCTCTGAGTGGAGTCAAAGGACAGCGGTATGTAACTGTCTCCCTCTTTTCATAGACACTTTCAAGCAGATTTTTCATTCAGCTATGCCAGGGAGAGAAGCAGCCAAGGCTTTACATGCTCTCAAACAGGGCAAACGTTCTGTTTTGGACTACGCCATAGATTTTCGCACATTAGCAGCTGATAGCGGTTGGAATCAACCAGCTCTTGTGGATGTGTTTTACAATGGCTTATCAGAGACTTTAAAAGATCATTTAGCTCCTCTAGACCTACCAGCAGAGTTGGATGCTTTAGTCTCCTTGGCTTCTCGCATCGACAAGCGCTTGGTGGAACGACATCGAGGACGTCAATGCCAGGAAACACATCACCTTCCCCTTTCAGCTGCTCAACGCTCTCAAGTCGCATCCGCAGAAACATCCTCCATGAAAGCTTCCTCGAACGACAACCCCAAGCCTATGCAGACCTGACCCCAGCAGAGCGCCACCGACGGCTAGTGGAGGGTCGGTGCATATATTGTGCCCAGCTAGGGCATTTCACTGCCTCATGTCCTCTAAAGAGTTCCCTGCCCTCCCAGAGATCTCTGGTGAGTGTAACAAATTGCAAAAATCAAACCAAGAGACAATTGACTGAAGTGAAATTGACCTCTTCATCCTCTGATTTCAACTGCTCAGCCTTGATAGACTCTGGTGCCGACACCAATCTCATGGACTACAGCCTAGCAGAGCAGCTAGGCATTGGGATGCAGCTCCTCCCAGAACCTCTGTCAGCTACTGCTTTGGATAGCAGACTTTTGCGTACTGTCACTCATCAGACCTCACCAATAAAGCTCAGCTTTTCTGGGGGTCACTCTGAAAGTATCTTGTTTCATTTGTACCACAAAACTAACCATCCTCTGATTTTAGGGTTACCGTGGCTGATTGAGCACAACCCCCACATCAACTGGGCAACTGGTCAGGTAATAGGGTGGAGAGAGAACTGTCAAAACAACTGTCTTACTAATGAAACAAAGTCAATTCCAGAGAACGTTAAGACTGAAAATAATGATAATCCTGATCTCAATGGGGTTCCAGAGTGTTACCATGATTTAAAAGAAGTTTTTAGCAAGGCCCAAGTAACTTCCCTGCCCCCTCATTATGAATATGACTGTGCCATAGACTTATTACCTGGCGCCCCTATTCCTAAGGGACGCCTCTATTCCCTTTCAGCCCCAGAACACAAAGTCATGGAAGATTACATTCAGACCTCACTAAAGGCAGGGATAATCCAACCGTCCTCCTCACCAGCAGGGGCAGGATTCTTCTTTGTAGAGAAAAAAGATAAAAGTCTCAGACCTTGCATAGACTACACCCGGTTGAATAACATCACCATAAAAAATTGCTACTCCCTCCCTCTCATTTCCAATGCCTTCGACCTACTTAAGGGTTCATCTATTTACACCAAACTTGACTTATGAAACGCGTACTATCTAGTTCGTATACGGGAGGGGGACGAGTGGAAGACGGAATTTAACACTTCTTTAGGCCACTATGAGTATCTGGTTATGCTGTTTGGGTTAACAAATGCTCCCGCAGTTTTTCAAGCTCTCGTTAACGACCTTTTGAGAGACCTTATGAATAAACATGTTTTTGTCTACTTGGACGACATTTTGATTTTTTCCCCCGCTGAAGAGTCACATAAGAAAGTAGTACGAGAGGTACTCCAGAGACTGTTGCAACATGAACTCTTTGTGAAAGCTGAAAAATGTGAATTTCATCAGACTCAAGTAAGCTTCTTAGGCTATGTGATTTCAAAGAACCGCATTGAAATGGACCAGGAGAAGGTTCAGGCAGTTATTCAGTGGCCCACTCCCTCTTCACGAAAGGAGGTTCAAAGGTTCCTAGGTTTTGCTAACTCTTATAGGAAATTCATCAGGAACTTTAGTGCTGTGGCCGCCCCCTTAAGTGCGTTAACCTCTCCTAAGGTTTCTTTTCAGTGGACTCAAGCAGCTGAGAGCGCCTTCCAGCGCCTGAAGACCAGCTTTACCACAGCCCTGGTCCTCACGTTGCCTTCTCCTGACCTGCAGTTCATCGTGGAGGTGGATGCCTCCGACTCAGGGATAGGGGCTATCCTGTCCCAAAGAGCAGGTACGGACAATAAGATTCACCCATGTGCTTTTCTCTCTCGAAAACTGACTCCAGCAGAGAGAAACTATTCTGTGGGGGACCGGGAGCTGCTGGCTGTGAAAGTGGTGCTGGAGGAATGGAGACACTGGTTGGAGGGGGCAGCCCAGCTGCTTCTTGTGTGGACCGATCATAAGAATCTGGAGTATATTAGAGGCGCTAAGAGACTCAACGCTCGACAGGCAAGGTGGGCTCTGTTCTTTTCGAGATTCAATTTTACCTTGTCTTGTCACCCCGGCAGTAAAAACACAAAGCCAGATATCCTGTCCTGCCTCCACGGCCCAGAGGTTGAAAACTCGGAACCTGCACCGATACTCCCAGACACGTGTGCTTGGGAAATTCAACTGGAGCATCGAGTCAAAGGTAATAAAAGCTAATGAGTCTCTCCCAGTCCCTCCTGGGACACCTCCTAACAGACTGTTTGTTCCTCCTCCTTTACGAGGAGAAGTGATTGATTGGGCCCATGGAAACAAGCTCTCTTGTCACCCGGGCATCCGCCAAACCCTCTTCAGATTATTAGAGCGGTTTTGGTGGCCAGAAGCCCGCAGAGATGTGTCGGATTATATTGCTGCATGTTCTGTATGTTCACAGCAGAAAGTCTCAAATGCCCCGCCAGCTGGCCTCCTTCAGCCCTTGCCTGTACCACAATGCCCCTGGTCGGAAATCTCTGTGGACTTCATAACTTGACTCCCTCCGTCAGAAGGTAACACAACAATACTCACAGTAGTCAACAGGTTTTCAAAGATGGTCAAGTTCATTCCCATGCCCAAGTTACCCTCAGCTAAGCAGACTCCCGACATCATGCTAACTCATGTCTTCAGGACCTTTGGTTTCCCTAGAAACATTCTGTCCGACCGGGGGCCGCTATTCATGGCCCAGTTTTGGGGAGCCTTTTGCCAGCTGGTGGGGGTAACTGAGAGTCTCTCGTCGGGATATCATCCCCAAACTAACGGCCAAACTGAGAGGCTTAACCAGGACCTGGAAACAGGCCTCCGTTGTCTCATGTCGGAAAACCCATCTGCATGGTCCAAAATGCTGCCATGGATTGAGTACGCCCACAACACACTCCCTTCCGCCTCCACTGGTCTCACCCCCTTCCAAGTGGTTTTTGGGTATCAGCCGCCACTCTTCTTGGCGCTGGAAAAGGAGGTGAGCATTCCAGCAGCAGCCACCATGGTCTGCGCTGTTGGGGAATGTGGGTCCGAGCTCGGCAGTCCCTTTTGAAGACCTCCGCAGCCTATAAGAGATCAGCAGACAGTCATCGTCGCCCACCCCAGTGTACCGCCCCGGACAACGAGTGTGGCTCTCAACCAAGAACCTTCCCCTACATCACCCCTCGCGTAAGTTAGCTCCCAGATTTATAGGCCCATTTCCTGTCTCAAAAGTTATTAACAAGTCTGCTGTTAAGTTTCAACTCCCCAGATCTTCCAGGATTCACCCAACATTCCGTGTAAGCTGAGTTAAACCTGTTAAAGAGAGCCCACTCATCACCGCCACCAAGCCCCCGCCACCCCCCCGCTTCCTCGATGGAGAGACTGTCTACACAGTTAAAAAGTTGGTGGTGGTATGACGGTGAGGCCGAGGTGTACAGTACCTGGTCTATTGGGAGGGGTACGGACCAGAGGAGCATTCCTGGGTACCCTCCTGCGACATCATGGACCCACAACTCATAAAGGACTTTCATCGCCGCAACCCTCAGGGTCCTGGGCCGCCAGGTGTCGGCCCTTGGAGGGGGGGGGGGTACTGTCAGGGATTGAGTTTGTTATGATGTTTTGTCTATTCACTTCCTGTTTTATTTTGATAGTCTCGTCTCCCTTTGTATTGTCTCTATGTTTACTTCCTCCCTTTGTTCTTTTCCCACCTTTCGTGATTACCCTTCTGTGTTCACCTGTGTCTTGTTGTCCCCCTCCCTCATGTGTATATAAGCTGTGCTTCCCCTTCCCTCTGTGCCAGTTCGTCTTGTCTTCCCTGTGAGCAGTGTTCCAGCATTCATTATCGTTCCTTGTTTCCTCATGTATGACCATTGTTCCTAGTTATCCAGTTTCTGAGTTTTGCCTGTAGATTGTGTACTTCCGCCTTGAGCTGTTTGTTTACTCGTGTACCGACCTTGGACTGTATTAAAGACCTTGAGACTGTCGATCCCAGTGTCTGCTTCTGCATTTTGTGCCCACCTGCCTGTGAGTTCTTGACAATCTGAAGGTTTTGTTTGTTTGTTTGTTTGTTTGTTTTTCTAATTAGATAATAACTATTTATTCCTATTTATTTCTATTTATTCTAATTTATTTTCCTATTTTATTTTATTTTCTTACAATTGGTTCACTTCTTAATCTTATTATCGTTCTAATCAAAATTAAGTAAACAAATACAAGATTAACAACAACAAATTCAAGATCAAATAAAGAAAAAATAAATAAAAGATCAAACTTGTTCTTGGGTTCTGGGGTTGGCTCGCCACTTCAGCTTGCTAAAGAATTAAATTTGTCAATCTCTGATGAAGGTGATGATGATGATGGGGGGCGGGGTGACGAGGACGAAGAGGGTGATGAAGAGGGATCCAGGGGGTGATGGAGGGTGATCAAGGGGTGATGAGGACGAAGAGGGTGATGAAGAGGGATCCAAGGGGTGATGAAGAAGGGGGTCCAACGAAGAAGAGGAGTTTTTTTTGCTACTGTTATATAGCTATAACGGCTGTCAACAGTAGCCTATGCTAACCGCTAGCGTTGGTAACCGCTAACGATTTTTTTTTTCTCTTTTCTCATTAAAATGTTCATAGAATCTAATGACTCACCAAGGTTCACGTCGATTTAAAACAGCAAGAGGGTTACTGTTCCAGGTTTTTTTTTTTTCTTATTTTCTTTTTCAAGGGTTGATCGTATCTCTCTATCAGACGTCTGTCGGCTGTTGCTCAGTTGTTTCTCTCTCATATGACGCTGACGTCACATCAGTGCTTTTTATACTGCAGGGGGTCTGGTTCAATGGTTATGACATTTTTCTGATTAAAAAGAATTATTTATTTTTTTAATTAATAGTTTATTATTTTAATCATGTTCACATAAATTTATATTCCTCTAATCATTTTTTTTTTCTGATCTTATTTATTTATTTCAAACTGTTTGGTAACCGGGGGTTACATGCGCACTGAAATCCGTGTCCCACCAGTAGCGTGATCATGGATGTGCCCAGGCAACAGGCGACCTCTGCCTCACAATCAGCCGTAAGACCATCAATAAAGATAAACATAGATGTTATCATTAACTTATTATGTTTGTTTAACTGCTAAGTAATCGATGCAAGCACAGGCGAAGCTAAGAAGCTAAGCTACGGGCTAAGGGTAACAAAGACTAACACTAACACGTTCATTGTTAAGAATCAAAACATCTTTGATAATTACCTCTCTTCTCAAACGTAGTTGCCATTCATAGCGATTACGACGAAGATGGGTAGCCAGTAACAGTTGGTTTTTTCTGCGCTGGATCTCAATGTAGGCTTGCAAAGCCAGAAACAACACTGTATGGAGACGACGAGCTTCTCCATCTTCGTTGTTGTGCTTCCATATGGTGCGAGCGTTGCTGGGTAAACACAGACGCATACAGTGACGTACTGACATTATACGGTGACGTAATGGCGTGGCTCTGACTTGGCTCCTTGCCAATGGAAAAGCAAACAGGTTCTTAGGAGGTGCGAAAGTTGAACCAACTAAGCACTGGCACTAGCACCAGCACTGAACTAGTACCAGGTTCTTTTTGGTGGAAAAGGGGTATGAGAGTCAGGCCAGGGAATTTGAAAACAGGCAGATATGAATCAGTTTTTGCGTCACTGTTAAGTATATCACAATGTGTTTGTGACAGGGCTGCAGGAATCGTCATTGTTAATACTGCTATAAAGCAGCTAAGCCTCTTCAGTTCTCCATTAGGTTGCACTCTTAAATGTGCAGTAAAAATTGCCAGCTGTTAATACTGTGCTCCAGGGACCGTATTCATATAACATCTAAGGCTAAAGGTAGCTACTAACTGGCAGAGTGAGATTGTGATTTGCAATAAACAGTAGAAAATCAGTCCAATCTCTGCAGCTGAAAATGTCATTGTTTATTAAAATCTTATGTTGCTTATAATAAATTGACATGTTGAGAACCCATAACCAGTCTTTAGGAATGCTGCCAAATATGTGACTTCATACTGTATGCTTTAATGATCGTGGTGTTGCTTATAGGGGGTCAAAAAAATCAGAGTATACCCACTACAATAAACTGGACTACACCACTGGTCACAATCATGTCAGACCACGGCAAGCGCTCTAAAGCATGGCTTCATTATGTTGGAAAGGACGACAGGTCAGCAAACTAAAATATCTGTGAAAGATTTTTTACTTACAAGGGAGGATGCACGCCTAACATGGCGAAACACCTTCGCCTACATGGCATTCAAACCAACGAGTTTACCATGTTTTTATGTATCACGCCGGTTGCCCTCACCCTCACCTGCCTCGTCCTCCTCCGGCAACTCTCAGCAAGCAGCTAACGTTAGCAGCACCTTGTTGCAGTCAGGTAATTGGATTTAGTAAAGTAAGTTTTTTAAACCATGTACCAAATTTGTCTTAATGCTTTATATTTGTGTGTTCCTATTGGCTGTTCTACGCAGCGCTTCTTAGTGACAACTGTGTGTTTTGTGAGGCTGTGTGTTGTGAAGCTGTGTGTATGTGTTGTGAAGCTGTGTGTGTGTTGTGAGGCTCTGTGTGTTGTGAGGCTCTGAGTGTGTTGTGAGGCTCTGTGTGTGTTGTGAGGCTGTGTGCATTGTGAAGCTGTGTGTGTGTTGTGAGGCTGTGTGTGTGTGTGTGTGTGTGTTGTGAGGCTGTGTGTGTGTGTGTGTAGTGAGGCTGTGTGTGTGTGTGTGTTGTGAGGCTGTGTGTGTGTGTGTGTTAGGCCATGTTCAGACCAAAACCGGCAATCCGTTGAAAACGGACCTCTTTCCATTCATCATAACGAGGCCTGTCCATTTTGGCTGCGCAGTTCCAGCCGCAGTGGCTGCCAAAAAAAAAACCGCAGCCGGATACGGCAAAAAATTTGAGACCGGTTCAACTTTTAGAGGAATGCAGCACGACGTCACATTCTGCTATCCAATCATGTAAAAGGGGCATCTGGAAACATAAAGGACTTGTTTACCATGGAGCAGCAGCTTTTACTGAGATGGAGGAACAACTCATCTCGGCAATGATGACCTATCCTGAGCTGCACAATCCCTCCTGCAGGGATTACAAGGATACCAGCAAACGTGGAGTCACCTGGCGCTGTTGGCGTCCAAGTCGGTATTTCGGGTTGGTTACATTAGCTGTTGCTGTTCAACTACCTTAGTGGCTAGTAGGTTAATGCTAACAGTAAAGTCACCTAACCCTAACTTGACGTCACAGAATGGGGCTGGTTATGTTAATTATCTGTCACTTCCATTGCCGGACAAACCTGCCGGACAGCCCTGCAGCGTTTCACAGGATTTGGTCTGAATACTGCCTTATAAAGCTGTATGTGTGTGTTGTGAAGCTCTGTGTGTGTGTGTGTGCTGTGAAGCTCTGTGTGTGCTGTGAAGCTCTGTGTGTGTGTTTGTGTGCTGTGAAGCTCTGTCTGTGCTGTGAAGCTGTGTGTGTTGTGAAGCTGTGTGTGCATTTGAAGCTGTGTGTGCGTTGTGAAGCTGTGTGCGTGTTGTGAAGCTGTGTGTGCATTGTGAAGCTGTGTGTGCGCTGTGAAGCTGGGTGTGTGTGTTGTGAATAGTGATGTCCCAATCCGATCATGTGAACCGAAATCGGGGTCGATCACGTGATTTTCAACTGATCAGGATCGGGTGGAAGTGATCAGACCTTTTTTAAATGTAATGTTTCGCTGTAAATATTACACAGTTTACGGCAGGCGGGGAGTAGGCCTAACGCTCAGTTAACGTTAGTAGTAGTGAGCTTGTCGCCAGTAGGTTAACGCAGAGCAAATGTGAAGCTGGCGCCTTTGGACGGCGAAAATGTCTGCAGTTTGGAAGTATTTTAAAATGGACAGCGAAGGCAGTGCAAAAGCCACTTGTAATGTGCAAACTGGGCATTTCGCGTAGCAGAAACGACAAATCTGCATTTCACGCTACCAATATGATATGCCACGTGAAAAACAAACACCCTGCATAGGACTCCGAGTTCACTGCAGCAACTCAGGCAAAGACACTGAGCCAACCGACACTGAAAGAGACTTTGAGAGGACTTCCGGTGGAGAGAGGAATGGAGTAGATGCATGCATCGCGCTCTCCCGCACTGACCTGAAAAAACATAACTTTTTATAACCCAAACTGGACCCGACTCTTTAGTAATAGTGAGTAATATCTCTCACACGCTCTATGGCCTCCAGAACCAGGCTGGCTAAGGAAAAAGAAGCCAAAGGAGACGACTCGTCTGCCGCGGATAACCAGATTAGCATGCCTGCTCTGACTAGCTTGCTGGAGGAGCACCGCCAGTCCATATCAGCAGCGCTATCTGCTGAGCTCAGGTTGGCGTTTGCCTATCTTGAAGCTAAACTAGACACAGTACAAGCCACAGTGACTGACTTTGGTGAACGAATTGCGAGTTTGGAGACCAACGCCAATTTAACTGAAAAACGCATCCAGGCTCTTGAAGCCTCATGCTCTACTTTATCAGAGGCTTGTGCGAAGCTCAAAACCAAGAACATTGATTTGGAGGGACGAAGCCAATGTAACAACGTCAGGATTGTCGGCCTGCCAGAGTCCATAGAAGGTCCACGACTCACAACCCTTTTCTCTGATGTCAAGTCAAGTCAAGTCAATCTTTATTTAAAGTGTAGAATCACCATGCAGCATGGTCTCAAAACACTTTACAATTTAAAATAAGGTATGCATGTGGCAGATATACCAGTAACATGACAAAATACAAATTACAAATTACATGAGTAAGTACACACATACACTTATATATACATACTTATACACACATATATATACATAGCTACATGTGCAGATATTGATTAGACATGTTTAAAGTGCCAAACGGAAAAAAAGTAAAAAAGGAAACAAGAAAAGGAATGAAGCAGTCTAAGAATGGTTAAAATAAGAGGAGTAAAGGTGAGTCTTCAATGTTGATGTAAAAATATCCACTGAGCGGGCTTCCTTAACATGAGAAGGAAGGTCATTCCAAAGAGAGGGGGCACGGTAGGCAAATGCTCTATGACCGGCAGTTTTCTTTTTAACAGAAGGAAGGACCAGAAGACCGGCATTGAGTGAGCGGAGAGGACATGCTGGTGTATAAAGTGTTATTAGTTCGGATAGATAGGGTGGAGCAAGTCCATGCAGAGCTTTGAAGGTTAAAAGGAGTATTTTAAAATCAGCTCTGGCCTGTATAGGTAACCAGTGAAGAGAGGCTAGGATGGGTGTGATGTGAGTGAATTTTCTGGATTTGGTCAGTACTCTTGCTGCTGCATTCTGAACAAGCTGGAGACCCCTAGTGGTGGTTTTGGGGAGACCGGAGAAGAGGCTATTGCAGTAATCTAGTCTGGTAGATATGAATGAGTGGATGAGAGTCTCAGCATCACGAAATGATAAGATGGACCGGATTTTTGCGATATTCCTGAGGTGAAAAAATGCTGACTTGGTGATGGACTTGATGTGTGGCTGAAAGGTGAGATGAGAGTCAAGGACTGTTCTGAGATTTTTGACTGTTGGGCTTCCTGAAATAGTACAGTTGTCGATATTGATGGTCAAGTTTTCATAACAGTGAGTCTGATTTGATGGTCCAACAATCAATAGCTCTGTTTTGTCGGCGTTCAGCAGTAAGAAGTTTGAGTTCATCCATTGTTTGATTTCGGACGGGCAGGTTACTAGATTTTTGGTTTGAGAGGTGTTGTTTGGTTTTATGGGTACATACAGCTGTGTGTCATCTGCGTAAGAGTGGAAATTAACATCATATTGCCGAATTATGTAACTTAATGGAAGCATGTAGATGGAAAAGAGCATAGGGCCAAGAACAGATCCCCGTGGCACACCAAATTTAACATCCGCAGATTCTGATATAGTGTTGCTGTAGCTGACAGATTGGGTTCTGTTGGATAAATAAGAATGAAACCATGACAATGCTGTCCCTTGAATAGTCATCTCCAGATGATTTAATAGTATGCTGTGGTCCACCGTGTCAAAAGCTGCACTCAAGTCGAGAAGCAGTAGTAATGATGTTGAGCCAGAGTCCGTAGTGATAAGTAAGTCGTTTACTACTCTGGTCAGAGCCGTTTCAGTGGAGTAGCAGGACCGAAAGCCAGATTGAAATTTGTCATAGAGATTGTTATTGTTAAGATAGGTGGTTAATTGATTGGCAACAGCTCTTCTGAGTAGTTTTGACATGAAAGGAAGATTGGAAATGGGCCTATAGTTGTTCAGAGTAAATGGATTGAGGTTAGGTTTTTTAAGCAGTGGTTTAATAATGTCAGTTTTAAAGGCAGAGGGCACAAAGCCTAAGGAGAGTGATTTGTTTATGATTCTAAGGGTGGGGCTAATTAAAGCAGGAAACAGTTCCTTAAAGAGTTTAGATGGTATCGGATCTAACATGCAGGTTGTAGGTTTGGAAGCTGCTACCAGGCTACTAAGGGCTTCAGGGGAGAGCAATTCAAACTGAGAGAGTGTGCAGTTGGTTGGAGTCCCAGAGTCTGCCATAGTAGGAGTGTTCGAGAGCTCCATGCCATCAGAGAGGTGCAGATAATTGACTTTGTCCCTAATAGATTGGATTTTATTTGTGAAGAAACCCAGGAATTCATTCACACTGAAGGAGGAGGTATTGGCAGGGGTGCCCTGAGTGAGCTTAGCAACAGTATCAAACAGAAACCGCGGATTATTCTTATTAATATTAATCAAGTGAGAGAAGTACGATGTTCTAGCAGCTGAAAGTGTATGTTTATAGGTGTTGAAGCTCTCAGCCCAGGCAAGGCGAGATGTCTCATGTTTGGTCTTGCGCCACCTACGTTCAAGTTTTCTACAGGTTTGTTTTAGTGCACAAATGTGTGCTGAAAACCATGGTGCTGAATTAGCTCTCATGCATTTTCTAATTGTAGAGGGAGCGACAGAATCAAGCAAATCAAGTAGTGCACTGTTCAGGTTGTCTGTGAAAGAATCAAGGGAAGCAGAGTTTGCATGACAGGAGTCGAGAACACTGGGTAAGTGCTCAGCCAGAGTATATTTGGCGTTGCTGTCGATGTGGCGATAAGGATATGAGTCAGGCTCTGAGTGCGTGATTGGGGTACAGGAGGAAACAGTGAAGAAGATACAAGAGTGATCAGAAACTGGAAGCTGCAGGACAGATGTGACATCGGCAGCGATACCCTTAGTAAAGACAAGGTCCAGAGTATTTCCGTGGTTGTGGGTGGCAGTTTTCACGTGTTGGATAAAGTCAAGGCCACTAACAAGGTCCATAAAGTCCATGGCTCTAGAGTCGGAGCAGTTATTTATATGCAAGTTAAAATCACCCAGTAAGATTACTCTATCATATTTTACAAGAGCAAGTGATAGTAATTCAGAGAACTCAAGCAAAAAGTTTGGATTGGGCCTAGGAGGTCTATAGATGGTTAGTGCCAGAATGGGATCCGGAGCTCCAATAACCACAGCTAGATATTCAAAAGTGGAGAATTCACCAAAAGTGTGTTCAGTACATGTAAACAAGTTAGAAAATATGGTTGCCATTCCTCCCCCTCTTTTGTCTTGTCGAGCAGAGAACAAAAATTTATAGTCCGGAGGGGAAGCCTCGATAAGTGTTGCTGAGGCAGTGGATGAGAGCCAACATTCAGTAAGAAATAAAAAATGAAGACCATATTGGGAGATAAAATCATTAATGTAAAAACTCTTACTAGAGAGTGATCTAATATTCAGAAGAGCAAACTGCAATTTGTTAGGATATGGATTGGTCGGTGACAATGAGACAGGTTTTTTGAGTGCACAGGATGAAGTCTGAATATCACTAGGAAGGGGGAGAGGAGTACATGGGATAGTAATGAGGTTAGAATTAGAGGCAGCAGGAAAAGAGATGTATCTCTTTCCTCGAGCAGTCTCATGATGGTATGAGGACCTGTCAGAAATGAAAACAGGAATAGGCCTATTGAATAAACAGCTAGTATGGAGATAAGCAGGGTGAGTATAGGTTTGCTCTAAGTCAGCAGGACCCTCTCTGTTGAGGTTGAGTAACAGGCTGACATTAGGGTCATGCTGAGTTGTCGGTCAAACAAGGTTAAAAGCAATATAGTTTATGAAATTAGATGTCAGCATCTTGATCCCATTTGCATTAAGATGCGGACCATCAAATTTGTACAGACTGTGTCTTGTCCAGAACACATCAAAGTTGCTGATAAAACCATATCCTGTTGCAATGCAGAGGGATTTCAGCCATTGGTGTAGGCTGTAGAGGTGGCTGAAGCGCTCAGGTTTGGTTGATGTAGTGGAGATGGGACTAGATAGGAGGCAGTGTTTACCCAGGCTCTCAAAAGTTAATGCGAGTGATTCGATCTCGTACTGGAGTTTGATTGACTGCTGGGACATGACGTCATTTGCCCCACAGTGTAGTATGATGGTATGTGCAGAGGGATGAAGTTCAATCAGTGTTGGTGCGAGTTTTATAAAGTCCGCGACTTTGCCACCAGAGAGGCAGTAAGTTAAGGCACCAGGAAGGACCAGGAATCTCACAATCTCACTAGAACCAATACGTCGGGGTTGCTGTTGCGCGTGTCACCGTAAATGGAGGGTTTAGGTGGGAGTTGGCGGCGGCGGCTCACCAGGCTAGCTGTGCTAGCCACATTAGCATTGCTGGAGGGAGTGGATTCGCGGCCACTCAGCTGTGTGGAGAAAGGGGAGAAGTGTGTGACAGCGGCGCTGCTAGGTGAGCGGCGTGGATTATTCTGGGGACTACGGACGGGATCTGAGTGTGAGAGACGAGCACGTTTACCATCAGGAGGACCATCACAGCCTGGAAAAACGTCGTGGGATTTGGAGAAGCCTGACGGGTGGCGTCTCTTGGATGATACTGTTGTTTGTTTGGGTTCCTGAGAATGGAAGTGCGGGGAGGCAGGATCGCCGGGGTCATCCTCGGCCAGCAGTGTAAAATGGTTGGAGAGCTGGAGGGAGTTGTCATCGTCAGCGGGATCGTAGAGAGGGAGGGAGAGCTTCCTCTTTCCTTCACCACCGTTGTCCAGGAGGAGCAACCAGGAGCCGTGGAGTCCCAGTACGGTTGTTCCAGGGAGGCCAGCCGGGAACACAGTGTTGACTGCCGCTGGAGGAGATCCTCGATCAGCTGTTCAACGAACTGGAGTTCACTCCTCAGCTCGGTGATCTGAGATGACCATCAGCAGAACTGTAAGAATAATAATAAAGACCACAGCCAGCAGTATGCCAGGAAGACGAGACAGACGGGAGGTGTGCGGGACTTTTGGCAGCGGTATGGACACCAGAGGAGCAGTGAGGAAACTTACTCGCCCGGGGCTTCCGACCCGGATAGCAGTAGGAAAACTTACCATCGAGGGCCCGAAACCGGGCCCGCTGCGATGTATTGGCGCTTGGTAAGTTTCAGTGCCTTTCCGTCCTCTTTCCTCTTCTTGTTCTGTCTGTGGTGACAGCTAGTGGGGGGGTTGTTCCCATGCTGTCAAACTGAGACCGGCAATGTTGAGCCATTTAAAAATGCTATTGCTTAAGCATCCGAGTGAGTAAAAGATAAAATCCAACAGAGAGGATGACAAGCAACAACCAGAGTCCGAGATAGCAGCCCAAAAGTTGCTAAAAAACTCGCGGTGCAGGGAGCAGCCAGGCTAACATGTGTGACAAGGCGCACAGTCCGGAATGATGTCCTGATGGAGATATTCGGGGACCAGGTGCTGCAAACCCTACCAGAGTGAGACCGGGCCCACCACTCCCTAGCTGCTATGCCGCAACAGGGAGACAGGCCCAGGCCTGTGATTGTATGCTTTCACCAGCACCAGACCAAAGAGCTGGTAGTCCGGGAGGCCCGCAAACAGAGGAATGACCTGAAGTACCATGACTCGCCAGTCCCCATCTACGAGGATTACTGCCCTGACGTCTTAGAGCAACGTGCGGCCTACTGCGATGTCATGGCTAAACTGTACAACCTGGGCCTCCGACCAGCTCTGCTTTACCCAGCAAAGCTTCAAATCACCAAGAAAGATGGCAGTAAGAAACGTTTTTCCTCAGTCGAAGAAGCCACTGCCTTTGTGAGGTCCATGCCCGCCCCATGATGCTGCTTCACTGACCCAACTCTGCAGTCGATGTACGGGCTAATCTACTGGCGGCTTCGGGATGACTCGCCTATCTGGTAAGAGTGTCTCGACACGATAATATTTAACACACAGCGTCTGTGAACTCCTACTAGCGTCGTATGATGCTTTTTGAACACTGGGACTCTTTTAGCTTTTGTAAAACTCCACCTGGGCTTGTTGAACCGATGTTGTGTGTGGAGTCTCCCCCTGTTTGTTTTGGTTAGCTATGCCACACGGCCCGTTTGGCCATTGACCATACTTTTAATATTTATCAGGGGTAATATCAGTTAAACGTTTAATACAAAGATGCCTGTTACGTCGCAGTGGGAGGTATGATCAATGTTTTTCTTTTTTTCTATGTTACATGAAGATGCAGCCTCTCTATTTATTACTAAACGTTACTAGTGATGAGATGTTTAGCCGCATGTCATCTTTTAACCGCTGGCTGTCATGGTGGTGTCCCAGTAACTCGGTGGGCTTCATAGATAATTGGAAGTCTTTCTGGGGCAAGCCGGGTCTTATCAGGAGG
>JAPQLA010146113.1:6808-27027 GCA_029822935.1 Naso vlamingii | reverse complement strand
TACAAGCCTCATTAGGAAAATGCGATTAATCGCGATTAATTACAGAAAATTGTGCGATTAATTAGTTAATTTTTTTTCATTGATTGACAGCCCTAATATATATATATATATATATATATATATATATATATATAAAATTTGCTAGTAATCAATTACTTTATTAAGTAATGAGAGTACTCAAATGTCGAAAATACTGAAAATGCTTAGATCTACTTCAAGTAGGGCTCACTGTGGGGTTTTGAGCTCTCAGCATCTTCTGTCTGACATTATTATGAGTTTGGTTCACAGTATAGATACATATTACTTATTAAACTCTAACCCTAACACCAAGTGTCAAAAAATAACAGCTGTCAATCACCAGACACAGGTTGGTAAAGGAAACTGAAGTGTCTGGTCTAAATGACTGCTACCATGTGGCACCTGCCCCCATTCAGATAGAAGTATTTTTGAAAAACTGGTTCACATCAGTAGCAACATCTGAGCCAGTCTGGACCTCCACCAGTTTACATTCAGAGCCACAAGAGTCACACTGGACGCCATGTTGACTGCCCTCCACTCAGTCCTCACACACCCAGTGCTGTTAGTTGATTTCATCTGAGCAGATAATACAGTTGGTCATTGGACTTCCTCAAAAATACACCCAAATCAGTTTGCATTGGTGGTTGCACCTCCCTCCACAGAGCCCCCCAGGGTTGTGTGGTCAGCCCCCTCCTCCTCACACTGTGATGTCTGTATGAACTCTGTTTCCTGCCCATGTGAGTGTCTTTTTACACAGGGAAAGCTAACAAATAGTGCTGCAGTCATAAATGCTGCCTTCGTGTGGGATTTTGGATCAAACACTCATGTTGCAGAACATGTGATGTGTAGCACAACAGTGTTGGTGTTGTTATATGTAACATACACATTGAACGGACATCTCTGAACAACATCAGCATAATGGCAAAATTAGTTCTGTTAGGTCTGTAAACAACAGAGCAGACAGTGTTAACAGTAAAAATAACTTCTTCCTTTTTTTTCTTTGCTGTCCAGTCTGTCAGAGAACCAGTCCCTGCTGAAAATGCCTCCCTGGTCGAACCCTTGGCTGGTGGGGGCCATCTGTTTGTCCATGGCTCTGCACTTCCTCATTCTATATGTAGACCCACTGCCAGTAAGCATGCATGTACTTTATGTCTGAAAGTTCCCGATGCATTTGCTCAGTGTTAAAGATGGTGCTGATGTAATTGTCCTGCCCAACAATTTAGTGAGTAACAGAGATTCACAGCTATCCTGCGGTGACACCATGGTGTCGCATGCCGCTCATCCAAAAACCCCGCCTTAGCTGACACAATGTCTTCTTCTCTATCTGTTGTTGCCTCTGTCTGTGCCTTCAGGTGATATTCCAGATTCGTCCTCTGTCATGGCCGCAGTGGGTGGTGGTGTTAAAGATGTCCATTCCTGTCATCTTGATGGATGAAGCTCTCAAATTCCTGGCCCGCAACTACATTGAACCAGGAAGCCAGCTCCAGGTAAGGAGACTTGTGTGACAGTTCTTCTGTGAAAACCAGCATGGGCTGTTTGACTCTGGTCAGTGTCTCACCGTTTCCTTTGTCGTTCATTAAGTTACTAGAAGAGGAGGCGGAGCTGCAAAGGACGAGGGCTAGCATGGGAATCGTTGGTGCCATGATGATGAGGCTTCGTCAGTCCATGAAGGACGTGTCCTGGTCATTTGTCCTGATTTCTGCACCACTCGTTATCTGGATTTTTAGCCTCGACTCAGACATCACCAACATCTTCTGGGAGTGATGGTAGACAGAGAGGACAGGTGCACTTTGGGGTACCAGGGGAAGACAGGAAGGAAGAAAACTGAAGAACTGTTGAAGTAAAATGCAGAGGTGAGGTGAGGGATGCAAAGAAGAAAATACTTTGCAGAAATACAAGAATGTAAAACACTGAATATTTAGCCAACAGACAATCAGAAAACAAGAAACAAAGTTCAAGGTAGTTTTTGACCATCTTCACAAAAATAAAAGATGCCATGTGTGACTCATCATTTCTCTCTAAGTTGTAAGCACATTTCATTCAAATCAAATTGCTTATTGATTCTGTATTGGTATGACAGATGCATATTCTATCAGCACGTTGTTGGTCCAGAGTGAAATATGTCTCTGCATAGCATGCTCATCCTTACTGCACGCTCAACCTTTGCTTTGGTTACATGAGAAGCCTAAGCATTGTAGCATGCTTAACTCTGACCAGGACCTCACAGTGAAAGTCATAATGTAGATCATCAGTGGTACCAACATTTTTCAGCTTGTCCAATGTTTCACTCATTTTCCAAAGAGACATTTTTCTCTCAGAGGGTTTTATTGGACTTTTTTTAGAGACCAGAACTGGGTGGCAACAGGCAATTGTAAAATTTTTAACCAGTTTGTTTTCATAGTGTTGAGTAGCTAACTTTTAACATGTACTAAAACACACTGCAGCAATAAAACCAAGAAACGTCTTAGCTAGTAAGGACTTAAATAGTGCATAAATCTGTTGCTAGGAAACATCTGTAGTTCGGTTCAGTCACCAGGAAGTCATTGTAACAACACAAGCTGTAACATAACCCCCCAAAACTACAGCTGGAGGTGACCAAACAAAAGTTTTAAAGGGTGACTGCTGTGTTCACACATGAATACACCGACAAACTGATGGTTGTTTCATGTTGTTTCGAGCAGGAGGGAAATCGAAGCGTACCTAATCAACAAAATTAAAGGTGATGTCATGGACGTAATTTTTATGAAACTTGAGATATTTTGTGTTTTTTTGTGAAACGTAACTCAAATTCTCAGTTTACATTATATTTCAAGTTTTTTGTCAAGAATTGAGTTGGACTTCATATTTTTCAATCTAAAGGGGTTGAGTATTAGCAAGCCAACATTTTGTCAGTTAGCTAGGTGAAAGTTCCACTTGGCAGTTTACTGGGTGTAAATATTTATTAAAAACTAATTCTAATCTGCATTAACTTCCATTACAAGAATAAATCTGCATTGACTTTGAAGAGCATGTTCAACTAGCTGCTGAGTAGGGGAATGTATTTAGAATCTCAAAATAAAAAGGCAAAGATTTGAAAAAAGAAATGAGGAAAAAAATGTGTAGCAGCTTTTTGCTTTAAATCTGCCAACCTCCACGTTTTGAAAACTCCTGGAGAAGATGATTGAGTTCAGCCTAATTAAACGAATTACACATAGCACCTTTTAGAATAAAAGTTTCAGTTTTCAAAAATGAGTGGATCAGGTGGAAGAATGAGAAATGTGGAAGTGGTCCAGAATCAAATACACACACTCCAACATTCAGCTGTTGTAATATGTGGCCACTAATACGTGATGAGCCCAGACAGATACATGTGCATTGAATCCCCTAAATGGCCACTGCAGTAGTTACACAGCTGGTCACATGATTGGTAGAACTTCTTTGTGGATACTGAAAACAAACATTTACCCTGTGAAAGAAGACTATAACAAAATGCATGTCACGGCATGAATGTGAAATATCAGCCCAAGTCTGTGCTGTGACTGTCTGATTCTGCAGAGGCAGTGTTTTCTGCAGAATCACGTTAAAGCAGGACGTATGTGGAGCTGCTGGCTACAGGTCGTAAAAAGGGATCACACGTCTAAAACTGTGCTGAGGCTCGGAGAACAATTCATCACAGGTTTTCATTTCTGAGAGCCAGCCATTCAGACCTTCATTCACAGAGATCTGTTCAGAAGTTCTTGAAGTGTATCTTGACCAGACTTTTGCGAGTCCCTCAGACATCCTGAGGCTTCATATATTGCCTGAAGCTGAAGGTGAAGTTTAGTCTGGTTGATGAGTTAAGACATTTTGATTATATTTTTTATTGGTGGTGAAACACATTCAAGGTTGTTGTGTGCTTTTAGGTAAAGCTTCTAAATATATAGGTGGTACATGTATGAAAAATGGATTAATAAGGTTATTACTCTTGCTAATAAGTCCTGCTGAGTACACTGCAGCAGTGTCGTAATTTTTGTATTGTTTGTTTTGTTTTTTCAGTTCAAAACCTGTTTTTTCCCATGCCTCCTTCTGTTCGTGTACTGAGAATTCCGCATGATTTCAGTTTGGTACACAGATTGGTCATGATGTCTTACTACTAGTCTTAAAATCAGCCTGACGGTGAGAAAGGGTTTCATTTCCATGTTTGTTTGGGTGTTTTTGTTTGGTTTTTTTTGTTGTTGTTGTTGTTTTTTGTGCACATCAGTGACCTGTCTGCCAGTGATGCCATTGAAGGAATAATTTTTTTTATTTTTTTCATGGGCAAAGCATCTTTGGTTTATGTAGTTTCAATATCTTTATTTTGTCATTATTTTGCAAAGAAAAATGTACAGTGACACTTTACTTGGTTAGTCCCCCTACAGAGAGTTTATAGAGTATTTGTAACATTTGATCTGTGATCTGATCTGTGTAGGATGAGTATTTGTGTTTTACCCAAGTGTAACCCTAAACCTACTTAGTGAACCATTTCATTACGCTTTGATAAACATTGTGATAATATTCTGAATACAGTTCAGAAAACATTGTGAAGTAATATTCAACAGTATATATACAAATATTCAACGAGCACTTATGACAACAATATTGTAAACAGCTGATTTGTTGTTGAAAAGTTACCAGTGGTCTGTAACTATCTGTAGGCAGACTGTTCAAATAAAGTGTGATCAAATGTACAATACTGAAAGATGATGTCATACTTTTATGAGAAAAAACATGTCACTAATTGTAGGTTGTAGGCTCTTTAATTTACCCTTTCATAAAAACGTATACCTGTTGCTTCAAAATAGAGAAGCATTAAAGTTTCTGGGGTCTAAAACTGTAAAGGAGGTGTTGGATTGAAATTTTGTTTTGTTTTTCTATTTCTTTTGTAAAATCTGGTTGAAGTCACTCCTGCTTCTTGTGGATTCTTCCAAAGCCATGAAGAATTTGTGCTTCACTTGCTGCCCACAATTCTGCCGCTTTCCTCTTTTTCCCCCTTAATTTTAAGTCTGAAATGTTTCTGACATGACAGCTTAAAATTGTTTGAGGACATTTGTTGCAATATGATATTTTTATATTATTATTATTATTATTATTATTATTATCTTGCACTCATGACTTCATGAGAAGAATGAGTGAAAAGGTTTGATATGGTCCCAGACTGTTAAAATAAATAATAAAAAATGGTTTTCACTGACCTGCCTGTTTAAAGGTTGCGTTGACACGTATTTTAATGCTTTTCCTCTTTGTTCCCTCAACACACGTAAGCAGCATTTACACCAAAGCAAAACAAAGGAACATCACTTTGTAGATTATTTTCAGTGTTTTTCTTGTTCATTCGACCATTGAAGAGTTTTGTTGTCTTTGGAAGTGATGCTACAGAATAAAAACAACAATAAATAAATATAAAATGGTTCTGATTTCACGTGTGCTGTTTGACATGTTTACAAGAGTTCCACAGTAGATTGCTCATGGCTGCTGCTGTTTTTGTATACATTTACATTTCAGAAGGTACATTTCTAAAACGTTTGCATTTGTATTTTCATGTTTTCTACATACTGGGTTGTAACCATAGTGTGTAATCGGGTTATTGAAAATCCTATGAGGATAGTTTGCTGTCATTATAGCAATTTAAGACATGAGCAGCGGTCAGAGAATTGCCAGCTTGTGTCTAAATAACTGCAGGACAGTGTCTGTGATTCGTAAATGCTACTTGTTGCAAGATCTAGTGACTAGGCTGACCACTTGATGGTGCCAGTGAGCGTGCTTCCAGTTTATCAGTGCTGACACTTCCTCAGGAGAAAAACTTTGCACTCCGACATATCAGCTTTTCAGGAGCCATGGCATCTTAAGCAAAGAATTTTAGTGTATTTGTGACACTGCAAGGTTTAAATGTAAATCCCTCAACCTGTTAAAACTGGAGAAAATGTATCTGCTGACATCAACGGTGTTCACATTATTTCTATTAAACCATCAGACCCACTTTGTCTAGACTGTAAAACACACTGGGTTCAGACAAATTAAGCAACACTGGTGCAACAAACTAAAAAAAAAAAAGTTTGTGTGTGTGTGTATTATAGTCACTGGAGTGGGCGGCGAGACATGAGCTCCATTTTTAGACATACAGAGTACAGAGAGAGAGGGCACGCACATGTGCCAGTGAATACATCTGCCACGCAGAGGGAAAGATATCACACTTTATATCACTCACATCTATAGGAAAAAGAAGAGCAAAAAAAAAAAAAGACGATTTTTAAACTGAATTAATTTTCTCCTGTTGGGTAATTAATAAAACGTGTGATTGTGTTTTTTGGATCAACCCCATCCAAACGGATCTTCCACTGAAGGGTCAAAACCACAAAGTAAGTGACTTAAAACTTGTTGCACAGTTGGATTATTCTTCCTCATTTTGCATCTAGACGAATATGGAGGTGTCCCCTCAGGAATCACGCTGTATGACTTTAAAGGACTAATGTGTAAGATACTGCCAGAATGTTTTATTTAAGGCACTAAGCAAATGAGCTACTATCATCAAAATTTGAAGCAACAGTTCCAACTCTGTGTTAAAGACGTCCGTGCATTGTGTTGCAGAGGTATCTACTGAAGTTAACCCACTGACAAGGTAGCCTCAGTCCGTCCTGTCTCAAGCCTTATGGCCACGATAATCGTATGACAGCAATGAAAGAAAACAAAAGCCACCAAAACCATCTTGGTTTGTTTCTTCACTGTTCCTACACTGTTAGAATGTATTGTCCACTGTTACCAACTCTGCTTTGGTCTAAATAAACCCTCATTTACAGAGTTCTATGTAAATAAGCCGAAGGTTGGTGGCGTTCAGCCGTCCTTGTCTCGCACTTCTTGTCTCCTGTGCTCGCCTGTCCTGTCGCTGTTGTACCCAGAGTCAAAGGTTTTGGTCAGGGTCTCTGTATATCACTTCAGTACTGCCAGTTAGAGATGTAACGTTATGAAAATTTAACATAATGACTGAAGTGACCAAAATGATCATAATCATGGTTACATGTATTATCCCCGTTTTGTTAAAATGTGCTGAAAATGTTCAAAAAGTACTGATAACAGTGTTTTGTATCAAGAAAATGCCAACACAAACATAGCCTGCATGGAATTCACATGGACAAATTCATCATGTCAGTGGGCTCCACCTCACCAAGATGCATAATGTTAGTGTTTTTACGAGTAGGTTACACTTAAAGCTCAAGTTCACATAACTGACCCGCTTTTGGCAAGTTAAACAGACAACCATGGCAGTTTCTCCCACTGCAAAGATCCGCCATCAAGCACTGAGCTAAAAGTTACCAATTACTTTGCACTTACTATAAAGTTGTGGGTGTTGGTCACAAAGATAGCTGAGCTGATTTGTCATTTTGTCACCTTTAGAGTCAACTATCTTTTTGCACTTTCTGCAGACAGGTAATGTGTCTTTAGTTAACTTCCCCCCAGCATAGCATTCTTATAAAACCAGAAACACACCCACACTTCTGGCTTCATCCTCTTGTTTGGCTGAAAAATCTCCTGCGCTGTCGCTGCCGTCCATTGTGTTTCCACTGTTGTACATGACAAACCCATGTTGCTGCTGCACATGCACAGCTGTGTCTGGGACACCGTCGCCAATTTTGGTTGATGCTGAACAGTTTTTTCCATGAGCTTGATGGTAATCAACCATGATTTTAATAATAATTTAAAATTCATGCGGTAACTCTGTCGGGAATTTCTCTGTGGTTAATCGTGAAACCGAGGACCGTTACATCCCTATTCCTGCTCATCAAACTGGCCTAAGCTGGTCTCGTGTTCACTTGCTGTCCGGCTGTGTTCAGCAGAAGGCTGCTGAGCCCCGTTCTGTTACCTGCAGTGTAAATGTGCCACCTCAGGTCCCGGCATGTCAGCTAATGCGCCACTAGCTGCGCAGTTAACTAAACTAACATGCTAATGGTAGCTACTAGCTACAGTCAAAGATAACTACAGCAAACTGAGCAGCAGTTAATCTGATGATTTGTTTCCCTGGTCTTACACAATGTCCCTTTAATGATGCCGACTTTTGTTGCTGTGTGGCGTTGCCCTCTGGAAGTACTGCTGACTCAGGGTTCTCTACGCTGCCATAGCTGTATGAGGTTCTAACTTTATTCTCCTGTTAATTATCAACAGCTGAAATATGCCGTCATTATGTTACCCTTTTTTTAGGAGAATTATATGAAAGACAATGATAACCTGCAGCTTTTGTATAATTCAGCCTCTGGGAATGAATGTTTTTTGATGGGTGAGTGTTGCTTTGACATGGAGGTAGTTCTTTATTTCCACGGCTGAGACCTGGTTTTAGTGCAAAATGTTGTGGAGAAAAAGACAGAGGGGTGTAACGTCTTTACATGCAACAATATTGAACTTAAACCTAATTTTAACCCGAGTCTTCATCGTAAAATTTAATGATTTACTTAGTGGCACCTGAGCTATGTCCCCATAAGGATGGTGAGTTTCTACAGTGCAACTGTTTGTGCAGGTTTATGTCCTCACTACATCAGTAATTATGTCAACACGTACAAAGACTCAAACACACTCACACAGCATTAAAATGACATCTCTGCAAACCAAGACTGTAACGCCACGAACTTTATCCTGTTTCCCCCTTACAGTGTGTGTGTGTGTGTGTGTGTGTGTGTGTGTGTGTGTGTGTGTGTGTGTGTGTGTATGTGTATTTTAGAGATAGAGAGCACTGCTACTTTCATGGTCAGCAGGACTTACAGTGTACAAATGTACAAATGTGACAAACAGGTTTAGTCATTGCTTTCTAAAGCTTTGCACACACAACCACACACACACACACACACACACACACACCACATTAGTTCATCAAATATTTAAATTACACTCATAGCTGGGAGGAGCTGTGGGTCTATGTATTTGTTGTTCAACCTGTGTGTGTGTGTGTGTGTGTGTTTGAGTGCACATGGGTTGGGGATCAGTGCATGATATTTGATAGCTTTGGGTATAGTAGAAGGCCATGTGAGGTCAAACATTGCCTTTTATGGTCTCATCTTCCTGTTCAGTCTTCCCCCTTTCAAGTTTCGTGACAGCTCACAAGCTGACATCACTATATACCATGATATGGTGGCCTGCTATCATACACCAACCTGTAGGAAAACAATGTTTCTTACAACTTGAGTGTTTATTTTGTGGCTCTGTTCATCTGTTCAGGCAGTAGTTTTGTACCCACTAAACAAGTGCTGAGATCTGGGGATAAGGCTGTACAGCAAGAACAGGTCTAATGGGGCAACAAGCAGTAGCAGTCAGATATGAGACTTTTTTCACCAAACTCTTTGGTTGTTACACCATTTTTGATAGAGATGTGGAAATTTCTTGATTGTCAGATGCATTGTGGTGCAGACATGGAAGATTCTGCATCAATGCAGAGACATGGCATAACCGAGAGTTTGCTGCCTACACAAAACAACAGACTCACGAAATTCTTTCCAATACTCATTTAGATGAGGAAGCAAACATTAAGTACCAGAATATAAAACTAACCATAACGCTTATCCACTAACATGCACAGTCAATACTGACACCAGCTACAGAGGTCGCAGCACAATTCTAACGTTGGCTGTTGGCTGGATTAACAGTTCGTGCTGTTGGCGGAGCTACAATAACGCCATTAAGTCTTGGGATTCAACGCAATGAGGTCAACGTCTTCACTCTCATTGTCAGCACACACACACGTTCACTTTCTCCTTTTTTCCAACCACATTAAATTTAGCAGCCAATGTTACTTTAGGCTACATTCAAGTCCTGTTTGCATTCTCCCCGTGGAACAACAGAACAGTTTTTCTCGTTGGTTTAACCGACTGACTAGAAGCCTCAGCTCCACTGAGCGGCACAGTTCGGTTTGGTATGTTACGGTACTCTTCAGAATGATGAGTACTAGATCTGGCTTGCATTTCCACTGCTGACCCTACCCCCACTTGTTTGGCGGGGTATACACTATCAATAACATTAAACTTATGGCAAAGAATCAACATGAAAAGGCAGCAAGCATCCTTTCGTTTCATGCATTAAAATGCTACGGAAACATTGCAACCAGCATTTAATCTTAGCACAAGTCATTGGTTCATCAGTTAACTTTCTCCCCAGAGAGACAATGTGGGGGGGGGCTGCAGGGAGCAGACATGCTGGAATAACTTTGTGACAGATTTACTGTATAAACAAGCATTGTTTGGATAAACTGACTATGTATTTGAAATTTTAATGTTAACATTCTTGCCTAAAAACTGTATAAAATTTAAGTGATATATTAAAAATTCTTCGACAACACTTAGAAACAGCTTTATGCCTGCTTGCAGTCAACAGACTGCAATGTTTGTAGCTCCTCCCTCTTGGGACCCTTTGGGACTGGCTGGTATGCTGACGAAAGGGTGACCAAAATAGATATGGCACGATATGGTTATTTGGTACCCTTTTCACAGTGGAAATGCAAAAAAATGTGTACCGTACTGTATCGAACCGTAGCGTAACGCCGAGTGGAAACGGGGCTTAAAAAGCCTCTTTGCCCCCCAATGTGTCGGCGTATAATACATCATGATGCTTTTCACTGTTTCGCTGTCTTGAATGAGTGAACGGGTTGCGAAGCTCCACAAATAGAAAATCAGTGTGTGGCGGACAATGTGCAACTTCTGAAAGCACTGTCTAAATAAAATGGGAGCTCAGACTGATTTGACTGCTTGTATTAACAATGAAAAAGTAGTCATGTGCACTGTGCAGTGATATAGAAAATTAAGGATGCAACACTTTGCAGATGTATCGAAGCATTGAGAATCATTTTGCATTTGAATTGACTGGTGAATTATAATCAAATTGAATGAAATTGAGAGGCCAGTGAAGATTCACACTTCTAATATTTGAAGAGTACAGCGGGGCAACCAGTAAAATTATTCCTCAAACTGTCCATTGTAAACCATCACAGTGTACAAACCAACATCTGGCTTCAATTTTGTCGTCGATGTGCATTTTTACCCTTATTTTGTGAGGGAAAATAAGCAACATTATAGGTGCTTTCACTTACCATTTCACCCCTGAATAAATATCTAAACAATATGATCAAACTATGTTATGCGAATGAAACTAATGCGAGATAACAAAGTCAGGTGCAAAGTAAGTACTGAGGTGATACCAAGCAGAATTTTTTGCTACCCGCTGTTTTGTGGACTTTTTCTCTTACAAGCTTCCTGTTCTGATGTGTCTCCAGCTGTCATGGCTCCCAGCTTGGCCCAGGCGTTTAAGAGGAAGTGGTGGATGGCTATCACAGCCATTATAGAAAACCTGCTTTTCTCTGCCGTATTACTGGGCTGGGGTTCCCTGCTCATCATGCTGAAGAACGAAGGCTTCTATTCCCACATTTGTGTTGGTAAGATCACTCACCACTGTGGTACTGAGTCCTGATCTTAAAAATAGGGTCTCCTTGTGAAGTGGTGAAAGACATATCAGCCAGACACAAGCAGAGCATGTGACAAGGCATTAACTCTACCACTGACATGAGCCGCTTCAACCACTGGTGCTTTGCTCATGGGCATTTGTTTTCTGTGTGAGTCACTAGTGGCTGTGACTGTTTCTTGTAGATAGCCTGAGGAACAAGAGCTCTACGGTTGCATTTCATTGCCTATCAATTGAGGTTTGACTTGTCTTTGTTTGTTTGTTTGTTTGTTTGCTTTTTTGTTAGAGAGAGAAAATTACTTTCTTTATCCCATGATGATTTCAACAAGCACACAGCACTAGCCAGCTGGAATCAGAATCACCATTGTTTTAATCTCTTTTTTTTGTCAATATATTTGTCATTTATGACAAGATCCAAAATAAACACTTTATTCAGGCTATTTATTTACTATAAGCAAATTATTTAAACAGCATTTGTAGAGGAATGATTCTCTCTCAACCTTTTTTATCCATATTAGCTGTTGATCGCTGTAACCGTGATCACCATACAGGGTTTTCACTGTCGTATATTATGTTTATTTTGGTTCATGCATTGTGATGTTGAGGGCTCTCAGTGCATTGAGGAAGTGTTCTGGCAGCCTCAGCAGTTCTCCTGACTTGTTTTTTCTATGAAACTATCCAGAAAATAAAACCGTCGACACCAACGTGACTTTAACAGAGAGCAGTGGCTGGCTGAGTTGTGTGGAGCAGGACGAGATGTTGAATCTTGGCTTCACCATTGGCTCGTTCCTCTTAAGTGCAGCCACTTTACCGCTGGGGATCTTGATGGACAGATACGGGCCGCGCCCACTGAGGCTTGTTGGCAGGTATGATAGCAGCCATTCAGTTTTGTATAAACTTGGACATTGACTGTAGTTTACCTACCACACATGTAACTCTCAACAACTCAACAACGACACATTCGTCATTGTGCATGAAGCAGGACACGACATTCTGACCACCTGCTTGCTGTAAATTCTCTGGACAATGACCAGCTCTATTCAAACATGGACTCAATGGCTTAGGTAGGGAGCTGGCAGGGTAAAGTCCAGTAATTTTCCTGTCCAGTTCATTTGAAAATGTTTCTTCTCAAACACAGTTCCTTCAGGTAATATCTAGATAGGCTCTGAGTTGCAGATTTTGAACGAGAGGGACTAGACCTTTTGTTACTGGCTTTTTGTCTGAATATAATACTTTTTCCCATATTAAATAAAAGTTACATTAAAACCAATTTGAAGTGATGTTTCTGTATGTATTTCAGTTCATGTTTTGCAGCCTCCTGTGCTATGATAGCTGCCGCTGCATATAAGCCTGAAGGTAAGAAAGCACAACACGCCAAACCATAAAACATCACAAGCTTCACACTGGTGTTGAAGATCCTATCTTGATGTACGCATCATACACTGCTGTAACGGCACAATTTTCCTGCAGAAATGTGCTGCTTAAAGGAGAATTCTGTCATACTGCAGCTTCTTACGTTATTTCTTCTTATTTTTGTGACTTCACATCAAACCTACGACATTTTATGTACCAACTTAATGGCAAAATCACTGTAAGAAGAAAATTATATTTTACATACTGTGTTCCAGGTTGAACATTGACCTAATTACATTAGTTGTATGCACACACGCAGTTCTATGCAATCAGAATTATAACTGGCATGTACTAGGTGTCATTATTGCTTATGGTGTTCTTCATGTCCATTTGATCCATCAGTGCTGTCTGTCCTCATCTTCCTCGCTGTCTCGTTTAACGGGTTTGGAGGAATCTGCCTGACCTTCACCTCACTCACAGTACGATTCCCACAATTCACACACAGTAAATTTGCAAACAAGCTAAGAAGTGTCTAAAATGTCTTTACTACCGTGTCAAAACTGAGGGAGGGCTACTTCAAAAAAGGTTCCTCTCACTGAAATATAACAACTCATCTATCTTAACTACAAAGAGAAGAGTCTGTTAGACTCTCACACTGTCTCCTCCTTCCTTCAACCTTTGATCATTCAATCAAATTCCACCAAGTATTTTGCTGAGGACCTACTTCAGTGTCAAGTAGAGGTGGGTACCCGACCAACGTCCGACGGGACATGTCGGGTGTCCACGGGCTGGGCCGGGTTGGGCTAGTGTTTAAGAAGTGACGGTCAGAACCGGTCTGGGTTCGGTGACCCTCTTTCTGTGTGTTTTTTTCCTTTTTTATCCATTCAGGGCAGGGATTTCTGTTTTTACGATTAATATGACGGCACCTGAATGCACCACAGCCTTTTGTGATTGGTTGGCTGGACTGCCAAAAATTGCACTTTTGCCGTGAGCTTGTGTGGGGCTGTGTGTGTAAGGAATCAAACGTTAAGGACACTTATTTTCATATCAGAAATGACCCTGTTTTTTGAGTTTATGGCAAGCATGGCAGCATCATCTGTTGCTGTATGTTGTGCTTCTGCTTATATAAGTCGGGCTGATAGTCGGGTCGCTCAGAGTTTTGGAAATGATGGTCGGTCGTCGGTCCGGTTCGGTCAGAACTAACACATGTTCGGAAGGGTATTGGGCTGAGAATCTCGGCCCTATCCCACCTCTAGTGTCAAGTACTGTGGTTTGGATGTGGTGGACAATCAGATCATAGACTGATCAGCTGATTGTCCAGCTGATCTGAGCCAGCAAAGGTAAATAACTCTGATACGAAGGAGAACCAAGACTTATTTTGCATTTGCACAGTGGTGGACACTCCTACACTTCTTTACAAACCTGTGCTGATGGCACAAGCATTGAGATTAGAGAGGATAGAGACTGAGGAAGCGTTAGCTTGGTTGGCAAGCAGGTTTTTCACACAAAGTGATCCCGCACTGACCAGATCACAAGACATCATTTGAAACAGTCGCAAAAATGGAACTCACCTTTCTTAAATGACTATGACAAGGCATTCGACAATGTGGACAAGCAGACCCTTTGGAAACTGTTGAGACACCGTGGGTGCCATGAAGATCATCGGGAACTCCTGTGAGGGGATGACCTGCAGGGTGGTACATGGCCACCATCATCAATGCCTTCCAAGTGCTGACAGGAGTGAGACAAGGATGGCTGCCGTCACCTTTTCTCTTCCTGCTGGCCATAGACTGTGTCATGAAGACATCCACATCTCAGAGAAAGGAAGACATCCAGTGGACACTCTGTACACTGTTGGAGGACCTTGATTTTGCTGATGACCCGGTGCTTCTTTCCCACAGACAACAACAGATAGACGGGAAGACCAGCGTGGTTAGAGAGAACAGGAAGGGAATCACCAGAGCACACAAACAGCAGATGCCTTTTACTTAAGGTGAAAACTAAAGCAGTCTAACGTTTTGATGTTAGTAAAGAAGATGTACTAACATTGAAACTTTTGTCTTTTTTGGTTTGCATCTTAAATAAAAGGCATCTATTGTCTGTGTGCTTCAGTTATTCCGTCCCTGTTCTAATATAACTGTGTGTCCTGCTCTTGTGAAGCACCAGCATGCCAAACTCTGCTGAGGCACGGTCCCCCTGCGAATGGTTTCAGAGAACTCAGCACGCCTTAGCATCACTATCCACACGGGCAAGAGCAAGGTCAACGCAACTAACATCAGAACTCATCAAGCTGGAAGGAGAAGCTCTTATTGTTTCTGTTGATGGTCTATGCCCAAAGTGGGGCTACAGTCAGTATAAAAGTAAGTAAAAGTTATCTTGAGGTGTAAGGTGGTGCTGCTTCATAATTATGAGAAATTTATGTAATGGTATATTATGCAGGAATTTTATTGGTTGCTGTTTGTAAACACACCATTCAAGTTGGTTCCTCCTGTCTCGTTTCACATAGACAGCCCTGTCTTCATAGTAGTGGGTATAATATACTGTACTGACCCTGTCTCCCAACGTCCGGAACACTCACCTCGGAGCTACACCTCATAAGCAGCACCACCACACGGACTAACATATACAGTACATGCATTCATACTGTACATATTTGAGGACATTACAAAAGAGTGGTTCTGATAGCCTACTTTAAAGACATTTTACTCAAATAAAAGTATTTAAAAGCATTTAACTTAAGGTGTAAATTTGTTCTTGTTTGTGATTTACTATGACTTTAACAACATAAACCGCTCTTTGTACCTTAATTTTTCCATTTTTAGTTCTTCA
Organism: Naso vlamingii; assembly: GCA_029822935.1. Taxonomy (NCBI): domain Eukaryota; kingdom Metazoa; phylum Chordata; class Actinopteri; order Acanthuriformes; family Acanthuridae; genus Naso; species Naso vlamingii. The sequence continues at coordinate 11,403 of JAPQLA010146113.1, read as the reverse complement.
AAAACAACCGTACATTCAACATTTTTTTTTGATTGATGATGAAACTCAAAAAAACAACATATGATACTTGATGTTCCAATGTCCCACTAAATGCCAGCATCTCCATCACTGCAGACAGCGTGTCTATGTAGATCATTACTGCAAGAGAAGATAACCAGTCTGGACTCATAACATAAAATGTGGGACACAGGGCAAAAGTACAGATGTCTTGACTTGAACCAGGAACTTTCACATCAACATGGCACACTACATAGACATAATATACCCACTATTCTATCTTTGTATCTTTGAAAGTGAAAACACCTGCCATGAAATAAGTATAAGCTGTGGCCATAAGTGTAAACGGTTTTAAAGCTCCAGAGGAGGAGCAGCAGCAATTTTCTGACCTCAGTGATTGTAGAATTATTTTTTAAAGTTCAGTGCACCTGTCGACAGCGATAAAGATCAATGTTAATGTTCCACACATCGCTTTATTAGCGGTTTACCTGTGATTATAAGTGAATGTTCCTCAGTGTGTGTGTGTGTGCACGTGTGCCCATACCTTTGTTTCTAACTTAGGCTTCTTTCAGGGATGCCTTTCAATTTAAAGACCAGTTAAATGGAGCCAGCTCGTCAAATTAAGGACTAAAGGCATGTCCCCGATGTGAAAAGGCTGATATTTTGGTCAGTGGTTAAGGTTACAGTAAGGGCAAGTCTTCAGGAAATTTGTGTAATTCTCCTTCTCCCTTCACACTTGACAATAAAGCATAAGACCCTCTGACTTCAACAGGAAAGGGTCAAACCGACAGTCAGTCTCAGGTCAAGTGACTGCTGTAGCCAGGTATTGATCAGCCCCAGCTCTGATGGCCAGTGATGGTAACATGACACCCTGGTCGAAACACTTATTTTTGTCCCTTATCTGTTGTATATAGTTATATCAACAATATACAACCATCAACATTGAAGGTAATGAAGGTCTGTCTTCTTGGGTAACATGAATGATCTCTGCTACTCTTTGTCGTTTTAACCATAAATTTCTTAGTCTCTGTTTGAGCTCCAAATCGTTCTGTCAGTGTTAAGTGCCAAAAAACGACATTTACATGCATGCTAGTCTTTCGCTGTACGGGTCATGTAAGCAACATATTCCGTTTAGATATTATGAATTAAGCCTGGTTCCAAATGGAACATTCTCCAGTTCAGACGTGTCAGATGTGCTGATGTTAGTCTGGTTTTTTGAGAAGTGCACAGCGCTTCGGATCATGCGTCTCAGGGTGAGGCACTGCTGCTGACTCTGTGTTTCACCTATCTGTATGTCTCCTTTATTCATGTTATTGTGGTTTTAAGTGATTGGATTTACATATTTGTGCTGGAAAAATGAAGATGGATCTTGGTATGATACTGTGGCTGGCCATATGCTTTTTTTGCTGCCTGATGAAGGAGGAACGAGTGTCACGGTGTCCTCAGCCACATACGATACGTGAACACCTGCTGTCACTTAGGCTTCCAGCAAAGTCAGCAAACTTTCACTTGGATGTATTGGATGATTATCCTGAAATGAAAAACAATGGAACGCGAGGACAGATGGAAGGACGGACTAACATTAAGAAGAGAGGATCGAGAGGAGTTAGAGAAAGATTAAGGAGATGTAGCTGCAAACACCTCTTGCTGGTCATAACTCTGAGTAACAAAATGAATGAACTGATGGTGAAAGTCCAGCACGACAGCTACTACAGGCAAAGCAATCTCATCTGTCTTACAGAGAGCTGGTTAAAAGAGGGCATGTCAGATCCAAACCCGCCCAGTTATACACTAAGGGCTGATAGGGAAAATTCAAAATCGCAGAAATCCTTCAGTGGTGGTGTGTGCATTTATGTTGACGACCGACGACTGCAGTACAGCATTCAGGAGAAAGTCTGCACCCGTGATTATGAAATTTTGGTGGTCTTGTTTCAACCTTCCTACTTGCCAAGAGAATTTTGTCAGATCGCTCTGATTTGTCAGGGTACCGGGGCCAGATTTTGAGGGGATGGCAACCAGGATTGCACAAAGCTACAGTAACACACTCTCCTGATCAGCTGATCAACTCGTTCTCACCCCGGGGGATTTTAACTCTCGTGACTTGTCTGTCTGCCCACAATAGTACAGTATGTGGACTGCCTGACCTGTCTGACACACACCCTGGACAAGTGATATGGCAATATACCAGATGCCCATAAACCCATCTGTAGGTCAGCTTTGGAACAGTCTGATCACAATGTTGTATGTCTGCTCCTATGATACAGGACAAAGCTGAAACAGAAAAAAAACAGTAACTAAGGATATACAGCTGTGGACAGATGACTGCAAGGAGGAACTGAGAGACTGTCTGGAAGAAACTGACTGGCAGATCTTTTCTGACTCTTATGACAACCCACATGAACTGACAGACATTATCACATCCTATATAATGTTTTGTGAAAGTAATACTATTCATACAGAAACAGTTCGAATTTTTCCAAACAATAAATTATGGATAACTAGCAATTTAAAGGGTTGTATTAATGAGAAAAAACTTACTTTTACTGATGGAAATGTAGAACTAGTCAGGGAAAAGATATGTGAACTAAGATGCAAATTGTAGAAAGCAAAAATAAAGTACAAGGACAAAGTAGAGAAACATTTTTATTGAGGCCGTGCTAAGAGGGCATGAGAAGATAATGGGTGGGAAGGCAAAGCAGAAACATATCCCTCTGTCCATTTTATAGCCAATTTGATAAGATAAACTTCCATGAGGTGTGTAGAGGTGTGTAGCTCTACTTTAGAATGCATTCTAATTACAATTACAGAACATGAAATTGCCTGAAGTTTGGCTCGCATTAAGCCCAACGAATCCCCAGCACCTGATGGCCTTAGAGGTCTAGTGTTAAAAGATTGCCCTCACCAATTAAAAGGAGTTTTGACTAAGCTATTTCAGCTCCTGCGTGAGACGTGTACAGCATCCAAATCATGGAAAACTTCAAATATTGTGCCCATTCCTAAAAAACCTGGATAACATCTTCTGTATTTAGCAGCTTAGACCACCTACAGTTTGCATATATAAGTCAGAGGGGTACAGATGATGTGACTGTAACCTTGTTTAATGCAGTAGCAAAGCATTTACAAGGCCCCACCTGTTATCCTAGAGTTCTTTTTATTGATTTTACATCCGCTTTTAATTTAATGCAAATACATATTCTTCTGCAGAGACTTATGGATCCAGGGGCTAATGGAAGCATCATTCACTGGATCAGAGACTTCCTCTGTGATCACCCTCAGAGAGTCATTATTGACAAAAGTGCATCAGATGAGATTATGTTGAACACAGGTGCACCACAGGGGACAATTCTATCACCACTGCTTTTCTCTGTGTACACAAATGAGCTTACGATCGATTATGATAATATTAGTTTATTTAAGTATGCGGACAATATGGCTCTCGTTGCTTTATTGCAGAAGGGTAGGCTGAGGGAGAGAGTCTGTATTTTAATCATGTGTTAACTCTGCAGAACTGGTATTTAAAAAGTCCCTTAGAAATAAATGTCAGCCAGACAAAAGAGCTCATCTTACAAAACAGCAAGGATTTCATGCAGCCAGTCATGATTAATGGGCAAATGGGTGAGATGGTTGATGTCTTTAAATGTCTTGGTTCATTCATCAACAGTAACATTACCTTCAAGGAAAATACTGATCACAACTGATTACTGATAATCATAATCAGTAACTGATTACATTTGATTACTTTTTGATTATTTTTCCAAATTTCTGTTGAACGTTTTCAACTGTTAATCATTTTTCAAATGTTTAAACCAGGCAGCATTAATGGCAGACGTGGGACGCTGCACATTCAAACAACAGAACCAATCAAAAGCATCAGAATATCAAACTTTACTAAATTAACTTAACTGGAAATGGCAAAAGAGGCTCTGTGCAAATCAAAAACATGTAAATGCAACAAAATTAATATTATTGAACATGTAGCTTACATTTTTTGCAGAAAATATTCAGATATAACCCCTTCGTAACTAATAACATTTTCATAAGTAACTGTCATTTAATTACTCATTCTTTCTAAGAATGACTGATTATAGTTACATTTATATTGTAATTAAATTACATAATAACACTACATGTAACTAGTTACTCCCCAACACTGCTGAGACTACATATTGCAGTTTTGTGAGATGAACTTTTTATGAATGGGCATGCTGAGACGATGTATTGCTGTATGTGGTGTTTTTATCTTTTTATGATATAGGTATGATTTTCATGTGACTTATTCTATGGTGAAAATAAAGTCAAATTTTTACACCGTGGACAACAAAGTGTTTCTATTCCTAGTCGTACTGGGGGCCTTACCAAAGCTTGGGACAATTGTTAATGTCAGCACTGTGCGTTGCCTAGTTAACAAACTGCAAGGCTTGGGTAGCTCGCTCAAAAGAAAGGCCCAGAAACACACCTACATACAAAGGTATACTGTGCAGGTAGTGTCAGCATTAAAAGTTCCTATCTGGTTCAACAACATGTGTGTGTGTGTGTGTGTGTGTGTGTGTGTGTGTTGGAATGGGGCACATGCTGTTCCACTCGTTCTAAATTTTGCT
>JAPQLA010141032.1:0-27196 GCA_029822935.1 Naso vlamingii | reverse complement strand
TTTTTTTTTTTTTTTTTTTTATATATATATATATATATATATATATATATATATATATATATATATATATATATATACATGATCACCAAACTTATCCAGACTTAATATAAATGATGATCTGCAGAATAAATAGTAGCCATTCAGTTATTTCTGTCTGATTGTTTATACAACAAACTGGCAACATATTGCCACACGACAGCTAAATCTGTTCTTGGAGGGAGGTAATTGTAACAGGAATTGACAAAATCAGTACCATCTAGCTCTATTTTTAACTCTGCGTTAACAGATAAACTGCCACTAAAAAAATTTTTTTTGGTGGGCTAAATTTCCATGGAAACAGTTTGTCCTTCTGCAGAATGTGGCAGCATGTCATGTTGAGTATAAATGCCAATGTGCGTGCGTGAGTGATGCTTTTAGGGTTATCTATTATCTGTACCTCATAAGACCCTACAAGACCGGAGGATCACTGCTGTTGATGGGGCCCTATGACCTTATATTTAGTTTGAAGAAAATGGATGATATTTAATAAAAATTCACGGATTTCCTGTAGCAATAAAACACTAGGCCTGTACATGTACATAAATGAAAGCCCCCATGTACGCAGCTATTTTGTCTTCAAATAAACCCTAATAAACACAGTTGTAAGGCAGTGCTTTCAAGTTTCCTGTTAATACGTCTGAGGCAGGAACAAGGGTGAGATCACTGTTTCCTGCCTAGATAGAAGATTTGGTGTAAAAAAACAACCCGGGGGTTTGTGGCTTTATTTCTGCAAAGCTAGCTCACACAAACCAGTGGGGGAGTCAGTTGATCTCTGATGGTTTCACTGATAAGTGTCAAACGCTTGGTCCAAACTCCTGTGCGTGAGATCAATGCACAGAATGTTCTGCCGTAACATGTAACTGTCATTTCATACTTGTTAAAAGTTATATTCCTCTTGGAGTCACGGCTATTTTAACAAGACAGAAACAAATTCTACAAAATTGAAATTGTTACATTCAGGTCGAAAAAGAGGGCATCAATGTTAAATAAACATTTTATATTTTGGCTTAGTGAACCTGACGGAAATGAGAAAGGGAGACAACTGACACATACGCAGAGCACATACATTTCGACAGCATACACGCATTTTTCATATATAAGACATAAAGGTTATTAGGCTGCTGTATTGTTTTGGTACGATGCATGTGCTGTGGCTTAAAGGAGTTTCAGAGAACAGTTTGTGGGCGATGTTGCATGTAACTTCTGTGAGCAACACTGTACATCTTGAACTTGATGTTGTGCTTCAAGAAGCCTATCAACAAAATTAGATGAAAATAAAAAACACAACCACAGTCATAACATCATAATTTCATTATAAATCATACATACATACAGCACATAAACCTGAGAAAATGTGAAAAATTCAAAATGTATAGTTGTATTGAATTATGCTTTTGTATGAAGTAAATTCTGACTTTTTAAAAAAAAATTACAGCAGCCTTTATGATGAGATTACACGGTGTCATCTAAAACAGTGGTTCCCAAAGTGGAGGTCGAGACCAACCGGGGGATCACAAGACACGACATATATATATATATATATATATATATATATATATATATATATATATTTTTTTTTTTTAATTAATTTTATATTGCATATTTATCTAGTTATATTTCTTCTAAAATACTAGAAAATAATATTATGTGACATTGTTGTTCTTTTGTGTTGTATTAATGCTCATCTTTGCAAAGACCTGATAGTGCATGTGCACGACTGTGCACAATGTTATATGTCCCCTCCAGGGTCAATGGGGGTCCCCAATCTCTGGCACTGCTATTTTGAGGGTCGTGGGCTGAAAAGTTTGGGAACCCCTGATCTAAAATGTTTCTAAAACAGCTGTTTATTCCACTTTTATTTGAAGTCATTAACTGTAATTGCAAGACATTTTGTTTCTTCATAAAAGATATTTGCGTATCCAGCAACCTCAAATGTTGATGCGTAGAAAAATGTCTCTTAAATCTTGTCCCTGCACTCTTCTCTTTCTATGCATCACAATTTGCTGACAGCACTGATGTTTCAGTCAATCTGGACCCTCTGCAAGAGTGTAAGAGAAGGTTCGGACTGACCGAAATATCGGTGCTATCAATAAATTGTGAGCTTAGCAAGAGTGGTGTGGGAGAACTCTGTCTGCTTTTGGTTAAGCACCTGCTGCCTCTGAAAACAATAAGCTACACACCACAAATGTCTGTGCACAGCTGACAAATGTCACATGGATATTGAAGTGTGACCCAGACTTTTTAATCTTTGCATTTACTTGACAATAATACATTAAAAGTTTAGATTTTATCAAGAAAAAAATATGAGCTCATAGAATGTGATAAATCAACCAATATTAAAATGGTTAAAGATTACCTACACAATTTTATGATACTTTGTGTAATATGTATTAGTGTTACACTCACAGTGGTAATCTTTCTCATGGAGTACTTTAACATTTCATTCTTTAAGTACAATTTAACAGCATAATAATCCAGTTTAAACTAAAAAAGTAGCTGAATACATCCTCCACTAAGAAAAGTTATTTGTGTGAAGTTTGTTCTTGGAGCCCCTGAGGAGAGTGTAAGTTCACCGTCGTATCTCTTGCAAAACTATTAAGCTTCAGTTTTCCAGTAGAAATGGTTCTACTGGGGCTTCCGACCACAGCAGCTGGAGGTTAGTTGCCTGCATCTTACTTTCCACCACGAGTGCCATTTAGCAATTAACATCATGGCATTTAGAAGTTGTTTTTCAAAAATGTGTTTTGCATCTGGTTGTAAACCGTGATACATTTTTATCCACTTTAAGCTCTGGAAAGTCTAAAGCCACAAAACCACAGCCTTGTGCAGCTTAGTCATACATTTCAGTTTGCACCTGTAACCACAGTCCACATCCAGGCAGCACTCTCATGAAAAAATCTGACCCCAGGCATGTCAACTTGCCACTAGACTGATTCAGTGGAGAAGTTTGTTTCATGGCTGAAATATTGTCAAGCTCTCAATAATCCAGTGATTCAAATGAAACCAAAGATTTGGCTTGTGTCTTGCGACAGAATAAGGAAGCTTAACATATTGTACCCACTTTGGCGAAGAGATGAGTATTACCAGCAAAACAGTATGAAAAGTAAAACACACTAATAGATGCAACTATTTTATGTACAGTTTGCTAGTTAATCAGTGGTTGGTTCCCAAGCCAGAAGTTACACACACACACACACACATAAGTGTGAGATGATAACTGAAGGAGGAAACAGAATTAGACAGTTACAAATATTTATTTTTTTTTGTGGTTTTTGGAATTATTCGCTGCTCGGAACTTTTTTCTTTTTCTTCTGAATGTCTGTCAGGTTTATGGGGTGTCGAGTTTTAACTGTGCTTTGTTGCTTCTTGACTACGATTTTTTTTTTTTTTAAATTAACTTGTAAGTTTTAAACATGTATTAAATTCTTTTGTAAAAACCTTATATGCAAACAGTGTTTAGAAATAATATGTCAGAACAACAAAAGAAAAACTACATTTTTGATTTTATGATTATACTTCAAGAAATATCATAATAAATCAAAAGTACCCATTAAATATAATTCCATTCATTCTATAGTAAGTCCTATTTTAAATGTCTTTATCTCTCTGTAGAGGAAGTCTGTTGCTATCGGAGTGATATTCTTTTGTAGTTTGTAGATGCTTTTTGATAATACGTACGTCTTTTTTCGAAGAATATTAAAAGCTTGACATTTCTCTGATGTTTGCTGACATTTATTTCCCTTGATGACTGCACAGTGTGTTGCTCCAAAAATAGTCTTTGTATTTATGTACTTGAAGCTGACATTTTTAGTATATTTATAAATTTCACATTTTAATTTATAATTATATAAATGAAAATTGTGCAGGACCGGGATCGTAATGACACTAGGTCAAATTTTTACACATAAATATACAGTTACATGTAATGTAATGGAGTTAATGTATTTTAATCACAAAAAAATATATACGGTTAACAGATGCTAGTTTACGGTTAACAGATGCTAACAGATTACGGTTATATATATATATATATATATATATATATATTATATTATGTGTTATATATATAATCTGTTAGAGGCACTAAGAAAAAATGTGTAATTAAAGTACAGTTACTTATAAAAATGTTAATAATTAAGAAGGGGGGTTCATCTAAATATTTTCTGTAAAAAGTTTAGAGCTATATGTTGAATAATTTTAATTTGTTGCTTTGCATGTTTTTGATGTGCACAATGTCTTCTTTGTACCATTTCCACTCAAGGCTTTTTAGTAAAGTTTGATGCTATTCTGATGCTTTTCGATTAGTTTGTATGTTTGAATCTGCAGCCTCACATCTGCTAATTAAATCAACCCACACAGCTGCTCAAAGCTAAACAGCCTGTCGGAGAGTTGCCACCATGTCGATGGATAAAAACGCCTTCCAGTGCTGGAAGTATAAAAAAGACATTTTATTCCAAAATCAAAGCCCATACAGTAACTGCAAGCAGTTACACACACACACAATACTTATTACGTTTTTAACTGGGTAACTAGTAATCTGTAACCTATTATTTCTAAAACAATGTTCCTAACCGTGTCCGTATTGCACTGGCCCCTGACAACGGTCATGGCAGTGTCAATAAAATCACATCAAAAACAACTTTAAATGTCATCTTTAGGTTCATATTCAGGCATGCTGTGATCCATGTACTGTATTTTTTCTGTAAAAAAGTGGGACAGGACAGTAAGGAAAATGCACTCTGGTGTCACCCTCTATGATGTACTTGCCAAAAATTACTCAAAGACACTGAGACTTAAAGTTACTGAACTTTATTTAAGTTTCTATATGTGACATCTTAAACTCTCATGACTTTGTAAAGTGTGGCTAAAATTGGGACAAATCTGCTGCAAAAATTATTATAGCCAAATTTAATTGATGCTGTTGGTAGCGTGCAGGTCCCATAAAACCTCGCAGTCAGGGTTTCCAGTTTTTTACTTAGATGTTCAAAGTTTTATTCACTCATTCACTCACGTACTTCCATGTGCGTTTTAAACCAGAAATCAATCTTAACATCGCGCTCGGAAGTAATTTCACCTCGGTGTAGACAATATGCAGTAAGTGCTGCGCAGATGTTTCTGAAAGCACTTTATATTAATGACAGATGCTCTGAAAGATGGTCCATCGTATTAACAGTACTAACATCAAGCAAGAACTGTAGGTGATGATTATATCTTCATTTAAAACAACAAAGGATCATTAATTTAATAATAATTTAAATCATACCTTTTTTATTTTTAGGATGACACAATGCCAGGAATTCTAACAGTATCCCCCTTTCTTTCTTTTTTTTAAAATTTTTAAAATTACAACTGCTTTCTGCTGAGCCTTAGGTCATAAAATGTAAAAACTCTAGGTTTTATTAAAGTTTTATTTTAAATCAGTTATTAACTAGCCTGTTATTGACTATACTTCTACATTTAGTAGTTAAAATGATTCACCCAGTCTTTAGAGAATTAACAGATGTGTTGCTATGTTTAATGAGATAGTCGGTATCTTACTGGAAGCAAATATATTTTCATGATGCCACGGCTGTTAATTACTCTTGATCACAAGAATATACATCTCAGAGAATAACACAGACTCAAAACTTCTCAGGGCTTCTCTTTCTTAGAAGTAAAAAACAAAGCAAATGAACTAATAATTTTGTAAATGTATAATGGAACCTTTCATACTTTATCAATATCAACAACCATCAGTAATAAAATGTCACAAAGTCTGAAGCGTGAGAAACGCCACACCATGTATGTTGCACTTGTTCCATTTAGTGCCATTCATTATGAAACTGAGTTGTTATGTGCTTATTTCCTTCAAATACAAATGACCTACATTTGTTTAAAGTAATTATCTTAATTCAGCAATGAGCATTATTTCATATTTAGCTTATTACTTAAGCTACAGTAAGTCCTTTTTTTTTCATCCCTTAATTTGTGTTCGATAAAGGATCAGAATTTTTTTTGGTCTTTATCTTTTCCACCCTTTATCCTTCGTAGTGGTTAAATGAGCTTTATGCAGTTTTGTAAGTTTCATTTCTCGGTTTAACTATATTGTGTATTAATATGCATTATATTCATGTAACACCTCATATGCATTTCTGGTGGGCGCATCCTTGACTATATAAAGCTTAGCTGCTCATTCTTCCGTCTCACTCTCGACTCGAGCTGTGCTGATGATGTGGTTCCTGCTTCTCGTCTTCATAGCTCACTCTGAGCCTGCCGTCACACCAGGCAAGTTACAGCAGTTATCTTTAAACTTATCTCTCACTGTTTGGGACTGGTTGAATCTGGAAAGTGGTTTGTCTAGGCTGACACTTTTTTAAGTTTGGAGAGTTTGTTTGTTTGTTGTTGTTGTTGTTGTTTTTAAGATTTTCCACATAAGGTGTGCTGTGAGCAGCACAGTAGTAACTGGCACAAGTTTATCTGTAATCAGGTGAAAAAGTAAAACAGAATTTGGAACAATTCTTACTTTTTTATTTTATTTTTAAAAACAAAAACAACAACAACAACAACAACAACAAAAAAACAGTAACTGTATATGAGAACATGCAAAATAATATATAGCCTATATAAAATATGCTAATATGGCTATTACAGCATCAGTTTAGATCACACTGGTCTCTGCTGGGAAGTTACATTAAAAAAGGTAACCTGATCATAAACTTATTTCTGAAACAAAATCATTCCTGAGCTATCTAGTTTTGAAACAAAACTTTTTTTTAAAATATCTCTTAATGAGAAAAAAAAATCAATGCAAAGATAATGTTCCATTTATTGATTTTGTAAAATCAGTGAACACAAAATTTCTCCTCTTAAAATAATTTAGAAAAATAACCAAGGTAATAACACAAAATTAATTTTAGGCTTTTGAAGTGGTCAGTCTCTAGATAAAGACATTATACCATAAACACTTGTCCTTTTAGTGAAAGTTTTCTTAAATTTAGAAAAATTTTAACAATGTGTGAATCAAATTCATCAGAACAAGTATGGTATGTTGTGAAGTAAGTATAAAGCAGTTCATGTGATATTTAAATAATATCTAAAATAATCTTAAGGAGTTTGGTTAAAATAATTTATACATGTTTTCAAGAAAGATTTGTCTCATTTATGTAGTAAAACTTTTAAAGCTGTTTTTTTTTTTGACACATTGGCGCCATCCTCAGGAAAAGAGATGTATCTGTGCACTGTGTAAAATTTAATGACTTTGAGAATTTATTTTAAACAAACAAAGAAAGAGGAAGACATCAAGAAAAAGGAAAAAACAAAATGATAAACAAGCTGGAAAAAAAGCCAAACATAGTAACAATCATCTTTGAAAACCTTTCTGTGTATTATTGTTCAGATGGTTGTGTTGACGAGGCAACATTTGATTGATTTGACCTGGAATAATTTCCTAATAAGTGAAAGATGTATGGAAGCAAATACACAAGGACACTTATCGGGCAAATAATGCTCCCATTCTAACTATCATGACGAACATCATGACAAACCATGGAACCATGAGAGAATCATTCATAATTTATATATTTCTACAATAAAGCATTTATTTACATGTCATGTAATTTCTTTTTGATTCTTATGAAAAGGTGTTTTTCACATTTGAAACAGACCGTCTTCATACAGCACACGGCCGATTACGGTCCGCGGGCGAGTGGACAAAATCAATAACATGTTTTTTGCCTTACTTAATCATTCACTTTTAACAATTTGGAGCTCATTTATCCAATTTCCAAGTTCTGTTGAACGTAGCATTTCAAAGTCCACGCAGCTAGGGTGACCAGACGAGAATGGCTGAAATTCAGGACAGGAGATTTGGGGTTGGGTTGGCCACGTGGTCACATTGGCAATAACCAGGCAAACACACAACAGTCAAAACCCAACACTCTATTTTTATTCATAAATTCTGCGTCTCGTAGATGGTTCAATTTCCCTCCGTAATTTTTGAAAAAGTAAAGTCATAAGTTACACTCACAGTAGCTGTTTTCGCGGCACTCCTGTGGCAGCTAAAAAATAAACAACTGCCATCGTTCATTGAGAAACAAGCTGCAGCAACCAATGCCGAGTCAGCCGCAGAGTGACACCAAAAAAGTGATTCACAACAATCAATTTTTAATGTTTAATGAGATTATATTTACTCAAAACTATAGTTAAGTCTAATTTTCGGGACAGTTAGGACTGGATTCAGGATCTGGGACAGATGCTTGTCATCCGAGACTGTCTTGAATTTTTCGGGACGTCTGGTCACCCTACGCGCAGCACCTGTTCGGACCAACACTGTCATAAACCAGGAGTTGTGACGACAGAAACGGAGTTAGGATGGCTTCAAAAATGAGAAAAAAATTATTATGAATGTCGCGTTTTTAACCCAGAGTGGACATCTAAATATTTCGTGACACCTGTCGGTCCAAAGGCAAAATGTTTGATCGTAGTTTTTCATGACGCAGTGTCGGTCAGAAATATGTCAGTTATAATTAAGTCTCATAGGACACAAGTTACACAAGTAAAGCAGAATAAAAAGTGCATTAAAGTATTCGTGTACATGAGAATGTGTTTGTTCATAAACAGTAATTGATATTTTCTTCATTCAGTGATGCAGCTCTGTACTGTGATGGTATTAAAGTTTGAGAGTTAACTACAGAGGTCAAACAATCTCACACAGTTAGATAAGGAGTAACAACAGAGGAGTGATTAAAAAAGACATGCACTTTGAAGTGTGAACATTTGTTGACAAGTGTCTGTGAATATTAATATTTTCTTTATGCACTGATGCAGCTATGTTAGCTGATGGTCAAAATAAAAATTTGGTAACTGTGAAACAATCTGCCTTGAGTTCATATTTATAACATAATACGAGTGTTGTAGCAAGTAATGTTTCATCAGTGACATATGCAGTGGTGCAACATTTTCTAACAGAATGTTTTGTTTGTTTGTTTGTTTTTTTAAAGGCATCATGCTCTCTGGGCTGAAAAATCGCCTATTGTAAAGCTGTCTGTAATGTTTACCAAATTCATGTTGGCTACAATAAACCTAATTCAGTACTATGAATTTCAACTTTTGATTCAGTTGTAGAATGTGTGGCCCTCTGCCTGCTGTTTGAAGTCAGTGTGGCCCTCTGGAAGAAAATGTTGCCCACCCCTGTCATATAGCAGCATATATAAAAATGTTTTCAAGGAAGAGATCACAAACTTCTTTTTCTTTCCTACAAAATAAAAAGTCTATTTTGGAAGGACACATGCGAGTGAAAGTCTCAGAATGAAGCCAGTAAACACTGACAGAAACACATGAGTGAATGAAGACTACAAAATAGAAACTCATTCTCTATAAACCTCCTGCAATGTAACCAGGTACTTCACCCAGTCTGATTCTTGTAAATGGAAGAAGCCCGTGTGAAGGCCAGATTCTGATCTACAATGATAATCAATGGGGCTATGTTGGAGACACATACTGGAACGAGAGCACTGAAGAAGTGGTGTGCCGGACCACTCATTGTGGGAAGCCTGAGTCAACAGGGTACGGGCTGATACCCGATAAAAGAACAGTGTGGCTGGACGAAATTGAATGCAATGGGAAGGAAAGTCATCTGCTGGACTGTAAATATCCTGGCTGGGAGAAGAGCTTCTTCCCAAAGGATACTACAAGGATGATAAAATGCTCAAGTAAGGCTGAACTTTTAGTTTTTTACCTTTGTTGAGACATATAATATGGACTGTTGATGAACTGTAACAACATGTACTCATCGCAGTTTGTGAAATAGATACCTAATTTCATCTGTGAGATTCATGGATGACACAAATTTACATTTTTTTGTGACTCCCATCTGACTTTACAACTAATATTTCAGTTGGAGGCATCTTTTGTGCCTCACCATGTCCATTGTTATGTTCACGTTATAGGTAGCAAGCATAAATATGCAACATTCAGTTCTTTTTAAGGTACAGTTTGCCGAGAACATTTCAGTTCATGATTGCAGTTGAGTTTAAGCCTCAAAACTGCTTAATACAGCGAAACATCCTTTATGGGCATCTCAAAGTTTCTGGACCACTGGTGTAGGCCTATTGCATCTACTGCACCCATGATACCTCTGCCTGTATCCTTGAACAAAAAACAAACAAACACAGAAACAATAAAAAAAGAACCAACAATAACAGAAGAAATCATTGTTGAACTGGTTACACACAGGAATCCAACCATGCTCAGTGTTTGACTCATTCATCCACTCTGGCCATCTTCCTGAAGCCTTTTTCACCTTTTCACACTCCATTTGTCCACATTTGTTTAGAAATGCAGAGCGTTCCCAAAAAAACAAATCTTTGATTTAAATTTCAAGCCTTTTTCACAAGCTGCCTTGATATTGGGCTGCAAAAACGCATGTGCTATGAAAGAGCAGCTAAGAGTGATCTGAATATATATACAATATATGATTACATGCTTAGTGATGATGATGATAACAACTTTTGCTGTTGGACTTTTACTTGTTTTTGCTGTTCTAGATGACATTCAAATAAGCCTGGATGGATTTCCGTGTGCAGGAGCTGTGAAGTACTCCACGGGAAAGAATTCAGGCTACTTTTGTGCAGACCACTGGGGTAAGAGTTTGATTTGTTATTTTAAATATTAAGAGTGGATGAGTTTACAGGAGAAAACTTTTTCTTTAATCTGAAGTTAAAATGGATTGTAACCAAAAACAACCAGAGTACGATTGCTGAGAGATGAACGTTACTTAGTCATGAACAGTGTTGAAGAGTAACTAGTTACATTTAATAAAATCATGAATTTTAATTGCAAAATAAATGGAATTGTAGTAAGTTACAGTTACTGCGAGAAATGTGTCATTAAATTACGGTTACTTATGAAAATGTTGATGATTACAAAGGGGGTTATATCTGAATATTTTCTGTAAAAAGTTTAGGCTTTATGTTGAATAATATTCATTTTGTTGCTTTGCATGTTTTGTTGCACACAATGTCTTCTTTTGCCGTTTCCAGTCAAGGCTGTTTAGTGAAGTTTGATGCTATTCTGATGCTTTTAATTGGTTCTCTTGTTTGAATTTGCAGCGCCCCATGTCTGCTGTTAACACTGCCCGGTTTACACATTTGAAAATGGTTAACAGTTGAAAACATTTGTCAGAAATTTAGAAAATTAATCAAAAAATAATCAGATGTGATAAGTTACACTACTTTGCTAAAGTCATTAAAATAGTTACATTACTTATTACATTATAACTACAATAACAAGCAAAGTATTACCTATTACATTTTTTACAGTAACCTTCCTAACCCTGATCATGAAAGACGTAGTTTTTACAATGTAAGAAACAGAACAACCCAAAACTCCATTGTGAGTAAAACTTCTGCATTGAAAGTTTTTTCAGTCAAAGTGCAAGAACATTACCTAATATATTTAGAACAAACAGATTTCCTCATGCACAGGAGTGTGATCGTCCGGTGCAGGTTGGTAGCAGAAACATTTAAAGCAAAAATGCAAAACAGACCACAGCGCAATGAAAAACTTCACAGAGTCTTTATGGCGTGCGAGCAACGCGTTTGGCCTGTAACTTCTTCAGGGTCACTCAGTGAACCACAGGAGTACTCAAAGGTATGATAAATACACATGAGTCACATGACTAATTAACAGCCTCTTTTCTAGAAAGGAGGCTGTTTATTACATAAATATGACACCTGTGAGTATTTCACTGAGCAAACCTGAAGATGTGACAGGCCAAACGCGTTGCTCACTCACAAAAAAGATTCAGTAAAGTCTCTCAGTGTGAGGTGGTCTGTTTCGCTTTTTTTCACTAAATATTTTTAGATTTTACAGTTATAGTTGATAGAGGTTTGGGTTCAGTGGTTGAACCACTTTAAATAAAGTAACGTAATTTAATTAGTGATTCTCAGTTGAATGGTCTGACACATTTGATCTAAGGGTTCTGGAGATAATGATGGAAAAGGAAAGATAAAAAATACAAAATTCAGCTTAAAAAAATTGTCTGCTTTTTTGGACTTTTAATTTTTTCTTTTTTATAATGGATGACTTTTTTGAGTTTCAAATATTTCTATAAATAAAACCATGTGAAATGTTTGTTTCTGAAACGGATAATAACTCATCATTAAATGACCTGAAGCACCACATGGACAGACTTGATTTCATTGTGTCACAAGCCAAAAAGGTAACGAACCTCAGACTGATTTTTAAAGTCCATCTATATTAGTTTTTTATCTTGTTCCTACAGTGTAATGATGAGCCATGACTGTGCAGAATGATGTTTGCAGTTTTTTTTTTTTTTTTTTTCTGACCAGAAGGCTGATTTCAAATTTACCTGCTCAAAATTGAATCCCTACCACTTTTTCTTTACAAACTTGTACTAGCAATGCTGGTATAATTCTATTTTACCATTTTTATTTGATGATTAATGCGATTATTGGTAGTAATATTTGTGATTTCTCTCTAATAAAGGACAAGATGAAGCCGATCTTTTGTGTGACAAACTCAAGTGCGGTAAATCCAAGGAGCATAGGAAGGAGGGATGGATGGATTGGAAAGAATTCGACAGCTCAAAAAAGATGGCGATCGAATGTTCAAACGCCAAACGTTTAGACACCAAACTTTTCACTAATTTGTGGCAATGTGTAACTGAATCAGAGACATGCTCAGGTCCTATTTTTGTTACCTGCACAGGTAAGGCATACGCTCACACACTTATACTAACCAAGTTTACTCCAGTGTTGCAGCATAACAGTGAATTAGTAAAATGGTTTGTAAACAGATCATGAGAGACTGCGGCTCAAAGGAGACACAAGAAATGTCTGTCAGGGGCAGCTGCAGATAGAGAAAAATGGCAGCTGGAGACGTGTTGAAAATTCAACTGAACAAGAACTTGATAAGTGGTGCCGGCAAATGAACTGTGGTAACTCATCACGCCCAGTCAACCACACTGAAAACGATGGCATACAGCTGACATGCGCAGGTAATTCAACTAATTGATCTTTAAACCACATCTCTTGCAAAAGCAACTGCAAAAGTGCATTTTGTTATTTTACTTCATGCTCAAAATGTTTTCATTTTGATTTTGTTTTGTCTTAGATATTGATTGTTTAAAGCAACATTATGTAACTTTGACTGAGACCCACTGCTTTGAAAAACAAAACTTAACGATGAACGTTCATACGTTGCATAAAACAACAATTTGAGTAAAACCGGGTCATGTTTTACGGAGATGATGTCCTACGACTGCTCTGCCTCAACTCTGTAATTCATGGAGGTTCCTGAAAGCAACATGTAGGCTTCCTGCAGACCGAAGCTGCAGCTGCAGCGGCAGGTAGTCGTCGGGGACAGCTTTGCTAAATAAAAGGCTGCAGACAGACAGAGCAGTCATTGAAGATCAGAGGGAAAACCAGCAGGCATTTTCTGTGGAAAATACGACCTGGTTTTACTAAAATTGTTGTTTTGTGCAATGTATTAATGTGCATCGTTAAGTTTTGTTTTTCAAAGCAGTGGGTTGCAGTTAAAGTTTCATAGTGTTGCTTTAAGTGGAAAAATACATCCAAAGAAAATAAAAACTTTCTTTAAAGTAATATTTTTATTTTATTAACCCACTAACTTGAGCTACCTTCACAGGAAAAAATCATGACCACTTTCTTTTTCTTCATTTCCCCACAGACAATGTTGTAGTAAATCTGACGAACAATAAAACCAAGTGCTATGGGGAAGTTCAAATTACAGTGAATGGCGAAAGTCATTCTGTGTGTGGCTCTTCCTGGTCCAAAGAGAATGGTGAAGTGGTTTGCAGGGAGCTAAAGTGCGGGAAAGTAAGTTTTCAGAGTTATTACAGAATTATAATTACAGAAAAATACTGAAATGCAATGTATGTAGTACAAGGAAACAAGAGTCCTAAATGATAAATCATTTATAAAGTTTGAAAAAGTAATAAAATCACATTAAGTTTGCATAGATTTGCAAACATTAGCTGGTCAAACTGTAACTCTAACAGCAAAACCCCTGAGTGTACCAAGGTAAACAAAGTCATATTTATGGCTTGATATGTTGAAGTCATTATTAGCTGAACTTTCTATTTATTAGAGGAAAAATGTTTGTTATTCTTTTTCAAAAAAAATATATAGTCTTGCTTTCAGTATATCAAGGAATAGTAGGACAGTTTGGGAAATGCTTTTTCTCTATCCTGCTGTGAATTAGATTGAAGGTGGATAGCATTTACTCATCTGTGAATCTTCAACTGATATGAGGTTTGCGTAGCTTAGCATAAAGACAGATTTGCAGATTTACAGCTTGTTTTTAGTAGATTAACTACGTGTAACTAAACACCCAGAGTTCTGGCTGAAGTGTCTTTTTCCTGAAATTAAAAAAAACAAAAAACAAAACACACATCTAGAATCCTCTGGTTGCAACTGGCAACTGGTCTCAGCCTGTAGATGGTGTCTTGGCACTGGTGACATCATGTTTCACCTTATCAACCAATTAAAATGCATCAAAAAAATTGCCTTGCAATAGCAGTGTTTCATCCAGTAGATGGCAGTCACTACACACATTTATAATACAATATGGAAAAGTCAATAAATTTGCACTAAAATGTCAAAATTAAGACCTGAATCAATCAAAAACATTGCAAAGTATCTCTGAGCCACAGTTTTCAACTAAAAAAAAAAAAAAAAGAAGAAGTGGTTTAGCAGTTAAGTTATTCTTTGAGCTGAGCCATGTCCAAATACTAAGCTAAGCTAAAGTTAAGCTTATTAACAACCAAATGTAATGAGCATGACTGAGCATAGCATAGCACGTTTTGCACAAGCTACCACTTCGCACATGTGACCCATTTATTTTATTTATTTATCTATAGTCTTATGTTCTTAGTGCCTTGATTTTGTTTTTATACTGTGTTGATTTTAAGACTATGCAGCATTTTTCCTTTTATCCATGACAAATTTCTCCCAGGGGAGACATATGAAGTGGCCTTGAACCTTGAACCTAATAGAAACAATAATGTAAAAGAATGGTATCAATCTACTTGTTCAGCTCTGAACAAAAAATGTAAAAAGTCATCCCAAAAAGATTCCCCTCTCTACAGTATGACAGCAGTGCCAGAGATATTTATCATTATTATTATAATAATAATAATAATAATTATTATTATTATTATTAGTAGTAGTAGCAGTAGTAGTAGTAGTGGTGGTATTGTTTTTAACATCTTTGTTTTTCCCATGGTTGTTATATGTACGTTCTCGGTCTCTGTAAGTTCTCTCAAGTCAATTCAGTTCAATTCAAACAGCTTTACTGGCATGTGGAATGTGTTGCGTAAAGCACATAAAAGTAGTAATAACTTCAACAACAACATTAGTTAATATGCAGAAAATAAGAGTTATTAAAAAAAGAACATGAGAATTAAACAAGTAATTAAAAAACAAGATTAAACATATGTGTATATGTAGAAATATACACATCTACACACAGTCGTACATATATGTAGCGTACATTTCATTTACATACATCTAACTATTGACAGTTATATAATTAACAATACAACAACTAAGTGTAAATATGATACAAAGGTGACAAAAGATATGGTGCAGGAGGAGAATGATGGAAAAAGATAGTTCTCTCTCTGGCACAGATGAATGATGACATGATACCCAAATAATCATGAATACTTATGCGTAGGTGGTTGATTCGAAGACGGTGGGTGGAGGATCTGGAATAATTGACAATGTAAAATGCGTAGGGAATGAGACATCACTGTGGCACTGCAGGGCAAAGGGTCACAGCAAATCCAGCAAACTTGTATGTTCTTCCAGAGCCTACGTCGTCTGTGCAGGTGAGATACACCAACGATCACATGGACATAGTCTCAGCCAGTTTATTATTACAATTTCTCTCATCATTGATGAACATAAACAAAAAAACATGACTGTTGTGAAAAGTGCTATGCTGTACTGTATGTCTATGTAATAGATTTGTTGTGTGTTTGACATTTCTCCTGACACCATGTTGCAGACAGTGTAGATGTGACATTGAAGGACGGTCCGGGAAAATGTGCCGGGAGACTGGAGATCCTTTATGAGGGCACACAGAAAAGGGTATTCCGCACTGGATGGGAAAACGGAAACAAACAGAACAATTTACAAAGTGTCTGTACACAACTGAACTGCGGGAATGGAGGAACTGATGGAAGTTTCAGCAAGGGTTCAGCTGAATTCCTCAATAAGGCTATTAATTGCCCGTCAGAATCCTCTAAAATATCTGAGTGTTTTACAGAAGACAGCAGGCGTGGACAGGAGAGTGTGGGGATAATTTGTAAAGGTAAGTGTCTGTTCGTTTGTACACTTTGCCCTTTGACCTTCTCATATTGTGTCTTAATGTCACTCTCGATCCATGATGTTCTTTACACGAGAGAGGTATGTAAAGGCGCTGACGTGAACTAGAATCTGTCATCTGCTTTTCTCTTTGAGGCTCGAGTGGTAAAAAAGCCAAACACAATACAATGCCACTAACACAGCCACTGTATTGTTACCTTCTTTCTTTTTAAGCTATACGAAGAATTAACTCATTTATGCTGCAACCTGGGGGCAACAACTGTAACCATAAAATTGATATAGTCAGTGCTGTAGTGGTGCCTGGAGAAGTGGGAAAATACTAATTTAAAGCAGCCCGTCTAGCAAAGGATGAACACCCTTTCAAAACAGTGATGTGTTATAAAAAGTGTCATGTAAATCTTCTCATGCATATTTAGTTCATCCAAAAATGCGACAGTAGCTGGCCCCTCACTGGTCACTTAGCTTTTGCTGCTTGACTTCAGGGAGTAAGAAGTATCATTATGGATATAACATTAGCCAAAAACGGAGGTGCAGATTTTTGAATAAGTACTGGCCCACAGTCAGACGTGAGACGTCAGGTGAGACAATTACATAATTAGACATTTTGAGTGAACTATTCTTTATTCCTAAGTCAATTTGAATATGAAAATACTTGCAAGTAGTCCATTGGCCAGTAATTTTTAACTGATTAGCAGCAGATAGGATCAGGGAGGAAAAGGGAAGTGGGTATACTCAATGCAGACACAGAGCAACATTTGCACCCCTATTAAAGCAACAACATGTTATTTTTTCAAACGATCGACACTACTATGTTGCACAAAACAGCAATTTTAGTGAAACAACACATGACATGTAGCTTAGCAAGCAGCTACCTGCCATTCAACAGCAACAAGTTCAATTTTGTGTCTGTCTGCAGCCTTTTATGAACCGAACAACTACACGTCAGTCTGAGATAACTCTTGCCAGTCCTACGGCACAGTTACTGTCAATTTTCTTCCATCAGTGTCCCCTTTAAGAAATCCACACTTCTGTCATTAAATTAGTAGAGGCTGTTGAACACTGCTAATTGCCCACTGACTCACTCAATCTGCCGGTGAGCCAAACCTCTGAGAGCGACACAAAACACCGACACTCTGCAGTGCTGCTCAGCTGCAGCTTCAGTCTTTTGCTTTCAGGAACCTCCATGAATCACAGTTGAGGCTGAGCACTCGCTGGACATTCAAGGGGAAAACCAGAGGAGACTTTCTCCCTAAAATATGACCCGGTTTCACTAAAATTGCTGTTTTGACGTAGAAGTGTTAATCATTAAGTTCCGTGTTTGACACTGCAGGCCGCCGCTTGAAGTTACACATTGTTGCTTCAAAGACTTGTTTCAGGCTTGTTGATTTATTTTTCTTTTAGCATGTCACCAAATCCTGAGTGAGTTTAATTGCTGCTAAATATTCCATGTCCCCCAGCTGTTAACTTTAGCTGTTTGCGCTGTGCATGCAAGGTACACAAAGACCCGTTTACACCTTTGTTGCAGTTCGGCCTTCCTTTTACACGACAATGGCAAGCTGGCACCCCTGAGACAGCAAACTTTTGAAAGCTGGTTCCAGATTGCAATCTTTTAAAAGATTCTTAAACAGGTTGATTTCTTTCATGGTGTGTAAACTGGCAAACAGCAAAGCCTGTGAGAGTGATGACTACCCCATTGCTAATGCTAGCGCAAGTCAATGCACTCAACAATAGTCGCAGTGTGATAGTGTATTGAGGTGAATTTTAGTGTTCAGAGAATAATTTTAGAAGTGAAACTACAGCTGAATTTCTTTTATTTGCGGGCCTGGTTCAGATGCGTAACTCACGCTCTCTCTGGTGAACCCCATGGGACCTTAGTATGGAAAATATATAAATGGTTGTCAGTGGGTAAAGGAAAATTATTATTTGACCCTGTTTGACTTGTGCACTGAATTACACATATGACGTTCGTCAATTTAAATGATAATTTTTCATGTGAAGAAAGTCTATGTTTGCTGTCACACAGCTGATGCATCAGCTTGTGAAAATACATAATTATGAAGGCTACAACACCAGTCACATAACTAACATCATAACATTTTCCCTCTTTTGACTTTTGACTCTGACTAACTCCACCTTCCAGTAGCTGCAGGTCTCAACATGACTTGATTTATAATGGTTTTCACCTCCTTTAATATTTTTCCCCTCATCTTGGAAAAACACTGTGAAATCTGCTGAGCTGATGGCCATGTCTGTATTAATGACGTATATTGTCTGAGACCAGCGGCCTCTGTCTAGTTGTACTTCACTGTTTGATGACAAAATTCGACTTTCTTTGCCTGAAAAATTTTTTGTTTTTTTTTTGGTTTTTTAACTGCCTGCAATCATATGTGTAATTCAGGACACAAGCCGAACGGGATCAAAAAGTAATTCGTCCCTCTCAATTGACTCCTGTTCATATTTTTTTCAGAATTAAGGTCCCATGGCCCAAAAGTAGAGGGGCGTGACTTAGGCATATGTCATTACAAACTTACAGCACCTGCTACTGGCCTGGCATGCATACTACAGCACTTTTTGTTGTTCATGGAAATGCTGATTTTTTTAATGACGCAAAGGAAAGACCTTTCCATTTTTAGTAGGGCTACTCTTGTCTAAACATGGCCTAAAATAATAATGTTTAAATAAAAACACTTTTATTGTTGTGTGAATGGAAATAGTCAGTGAGTGTATCCCAGCACGCATCAACCACTGTTTAACTCTCTTTCCTGTCTTTTTCCTTGTTAGATCACAAGGTTGTATTTCTGGAGGGAGATCATACTTGTGCTGGCATGGTGGGGATTGAGCACAACAGCCAAACCTACTGGCTGTCTGGGTCTAATGAGACATGGAACTTGGAGTCAGCAAACACAGTATGTCAGCAGAGGCACTGTGGGGAAGCCATAGAGTTTACTTCTGTTACTAATCTAACTGATCCGGACAAGATGAAAAATATTTGGGATGAACCTCATAGCTGCTCATCCAACACCACATCTCTGTTTAAGTGTAAAAAAAATATGACACTGCCATCAGACCACAAGAAAAGTATTGCCTCAGTAATATGCAACGGTAATGTCAGGCCTTTGTCATGGCCATTATTTACTTTGTCATCAGTTGCTGAAACTTTGAAAATATCATACATTTGTCTTTAATAGGTGTAAAGACAAGCTGCTCTGTGAAATAATTTGTTGATGCAAGTCTAGAAACAACTATCTAATCCCATTTGGTCTTTGGATTTCGCAACAGGAAAACCCTCTGTGAACCTGACCAAAGGGTCTTGGGGGAATGTCAACATTTGTGTGGGAAAGAAGTGTGGGGGCGTGTGTGATGACACCTGGACAAACCCAATGTCTCAGTGGCTGTGTGCATTTCTGGGCTATGGGGATAAAATTATGAGTGGATACAGCCGACCTGAACTTGAGGTGCTCTACAAGAGTGTGCACAGCACCATGAATTTTCGCAACCTGAACCAAATCACCTTAGTCGGAAATGATGAAGGAAAGATCGCCTGTAAGCCAGCCACTGTAATTTGTTCAGGTAATGTTTTTTTTTTTGTCAAATATCACCATAATTCTATAATTACTGTAGACTGATATGCTAATCTCTGGATCAGTTAGATACCTCTTGCTTTCCCAACACCTCAGAATGCCAGGTCAAATACTTCTTAACCAAATTTGGCAAAAATTTATGTATTATACCAACATTTTTTCTTGTTGTTGTTTAAACATGGTGCTTGCTTTTCTGTCATCATTTCAAATTCTTAAAGCTATTCTCCATTAGATATTAACTAAGATAACCCTTGAACACAGTTGAAAACAAATCTGGAAAAAGCACATATTTTTACATACTGTAAGTGTGATGTGCGCAGCTACATAAAAATGTAAGTAAATTTTAGGTTAACACAGAGATAGTCAATTAGTAACACATGAGCCCCCACTGTACACTGTGCCAATGGTGTGAAATGGTATATACACTTCCCGTCTCCTAAATGGGCAGAGTCATATCTCCCATGGAGACACTTCGGAGCCACAATCCCTTCGCCTCATCTAGAAGTCTTACAATATCGTGTGAACGATAAAGCTGATGGATTTTGTGTTGCATGATACTTGTCTGATGCAAGTTTTTTTAACTTTTAATTTATGGTCTCAACTATAACTCACGAGAATGTGTCCTGAGACAGAGACAGATCTCGAACAAAGTTAATTACCTCTCGATTTGTGTATCTGAAAAAATGACGTTTTTGTGTTCGTAAGATGTGCGTCTTGTGAAAAATGGGACCAATATTTATTTAATGACGATGGGGCAAAAGACTTGGTCATAATCTGTGATCACGTTCATTTCTACTGTAAGAATGAATAGACTCAAAACTGCCCCTAGTCCGCTAAAGGGGCGGGGCTGTGGCAAAACCCATGTGACACTCTAACTATGTGGAGTTTGCATGTTCTCCCCTTTACTGCATGCTTTCCTCCAGGTGCTCCAGCTTCCTCCCACAGTCCAGAGACATGAATGATAGGTTAGCAGTGAGTGTTAGCCCTGAATATATCTAACAACCATCCAGAATGTAGATTGCCACTTGGATAATGTTAGTTGGGATCAGGTCCCTCTGCCACCATGCAACGAATGTGGTGTGGTCACAGCTAATGGATGAATCAAGTTGACATTACTGTTAATTGATGTGCATTTCAATTCAGATCAGTCTTTTTGTGTTTTTTAAAAAAAATTAAATAACAAATAACATAGTCAGCATGAGGTTCTAACTCTGTACCTTTCACTGTTTTGTTGCAGGTGGTGCCCAACCTGAGTTCAAACTTTACTCCACATACAACTGTTCTGGAAACTTGGAGATGCAATATGCAGACCGGTCTGTGCCAGTGTGCAAGAAAGCTCTTGAAGACAGAAATACACAAAACTTAATCTGTGGGGCGCTCAATTGTGGTCATGCTTTACAACTGATTGACTACTTTGGGCCAAAAACTGTGGGGACTGATGTCATTTCAAGCATAAACTGCAATGACAAGACGTCACTAAAAGCATGTGACATCTCCTCTGATAAGTCAAAGTGTGATCTCGGTGCGCTTCGGTGCTCCGGTATGTGTAATAATTTTATATCATGCAGGGGTCAGACTACATGATATTTTTGTCTGTTAAAATGTTCATTATGTCAGATTGGGTGATTATATAGTCATAAATTCTTGCCATGGCGTGGCAGAAAGACATGACAGACTACATGTTGTTTACCGATCCATCATCGTTTGCAGTTCTCGACGTGCATAATGTAACCGGCAAGGAAGCACTTGTCACTGACTACTACTACTACTGAGGTACTGGGGGGTAAACTGAAAAAAATCAAACATGGTAGTCTTCCTGTCGTAATGCCATGAGCCTTCCTGTGGCATCGTTTGTCGTCCATCATGACACAGTACTTGAGATGGGGACTCACAAGTTTCTAGACGCTTCGTTTAACTAAAGATTGTTGACATGCCCACAGCTTTCGTTGCTGAACTGGGTGGAGACAACAACATAGAGTTTAAAAAAACCCTTGCATTGCAGAACCAATCCTAAGTCTTTAGGGCCGTCCTTCATTTTGGGGGCAGTGACTTGCTGAAGCCTTGTGCTTGTAAACCAGCACCACGTTTACTATGGGATGGCTCAGTTGCAGTCACCATAGAAAACTCCCCCAAAGTTGTTTGATGTTTGTCATGTTTGCGACAAAACATTTTCATCGGTTAAAAACAAACATAATCTTTAATTAGGACATGACTCATCCTTCCGGCCAGACTCAACATTGGCTTTGGAGGACATTACAGGATGAGTTACTCCGGGAGATGAACTACCCAAAGTGGTATGTAGGAGCTGTCGCATGCTTATGCAACGCTTTTGTAACGCTTTTGTAACGGAAACAGAATCAAATAATCTAACGCAGCCCTGGGCATCCATTTTAAATGTTTTAAAAAGAAGGAGCGCACTACTGCTGGGAAGGCGTCTCCTTTTCAAAAATGTAAGTGGCATCACGTTGTTCGCGGCAGTTCCCGCCGCAGCCGTCCCAGCAACTGCCTTGCGTTTTGACGTCGCCAGACAATCAGCGGGCAGAGAGTGCCCATTTTTTTGGTATTGCGAGACTAAGTGAGATGAAACGATCGACTGTTGTGCCTGATGTTCATTGATCGATTTGGAGCCTACTCGACGCCCTAGGTCTTCCCAATCGGTCTATTATCAGGCTGATATTGTGTAGTCTGTCCTTGGCATTATACACTTTCAAAATTTCTTCATTGTCTCTTCTCTTTGTCACCACTCTTCTTTATTTGCACATGATGTTTTAAATAGAAAACATTACATTGGAGAAAAAAGACATTAAATGTAGTTTGACAAAGAAAGAGCAGGTTGAAAAAGTAGGTTAGAGTGGACAAGCAATTCTCAGTTGAGTCGCAGAGACCACGCCACAACAATTCAGTTTAACAACTTTTACTGGACATAATTTTGATGATTAAATGATGAAGGTATTTTGAATTCTGTGGGAGGATGTGTCCATCAGGCAGGAGAGTCAGTGTGGGAGTTCCATCTCAGCATTCATTCTGCCTGAGCTGATTAAGGACCCATACCTGTAATGAGATGTAGTGGAGGTATGCACGTGATTAATAAGGAAGAATGAGAGAAGAGGGAAGAGGGTGGGTCGAGAGATCTGAGACAAACAGGATTAAACGGGTTGACTAGGTAAATCAGACTTGTCAGGTGATTAGAGGTGTGGCTGAGGTGTGTCCCTACTCCCAAATCTAAATTAATAGATTACCTTTATCTAATGTCTTTTTAACTAGGACAAAGTATGTATTTTAAAAGATGTTTACATGTAATCTGCATCCTTGGATTCCTGCTAATTACATCAAATTTTGTGAGTTCTGTATGTCCTGAAACTTATTTTACCTGCCATAGGTTGGAGCAAGACGGAGCTTAAACTTGGCAAGGCCTGCAGTGGAGCTGTGTTTGTTCATTCAGAGGGAGGCACATCTGCAGCTGACATTAAAGACTGGACAAAAGACAGACGCGAGAGCCTTTGCAAGGGTCTGGGCTGTGGCAGCTTCAAGTCATATACAAATTCCACATTCAACGTCTTACAGACGAAACAGCACCTTATTGAATGTCACGGTAAAATATATTTCTGCTGGACTGCGATCAAATGTTCACAAAAACTTTGCAGTTGTATCAAAAGTATTGCTTATACTTCACAATCAATTTTAAAGTGAAACTAGACAGCTTTTTTGACTTAACTTTGTCATTATGATGTAAACCTGATTAAACAGTGTAATAGTGGTTGAAAAATGACACCATTCGCTGCTAAGTTGGTCTCCAATAGGCCCTGTTTTTACCATGATAGTATCTTTGCCACTGGGACGAGGGTTTCCTGAAAAAATGAAACATCAGTTGCACTCTCTGTCCTGATTGGCCGGTCTGCGCTTCTTAGCAACAGGTGATGTTGGTTTGAACTGATTAGCTCACTGTGCTCTGACTCACCTCTGCTAACAACAGAGTGTCTGCAAGCCACACCGTCAGTCAACTCGAGCTCGAGCTGAGACGGACCAGTTTACTCCGCTGCAACTTTCTCTGTAATCGTTTCATCTCAGTTCAATTGGACTTAAAAGAGAGAGAGACAGCAAACAAAATAAAACATGAGCTGGAGCAAATGTCTGCAGTGGAGTTGCTTTCCAATGAGTCCTATGCTACAGTGAACATTAGCTTGCTAGCTTGTTTGCAGAAGTCATCTACTGCAACTTAAAATTTTATAATTTTACAGTAAGTTGTTGCTGTTAATAAATAAGCTGTTTATTGTGTGTTCACTGATAAAGTAATCAACAGCATATCAAAGTGTTGAAGTTCCTCTTTAAGCATGGACTTGAAACGTCCTCTGCTTTTTTCATTCTTTAATATTTGATCTTGTCATTTTATTTTGCTCCTTCCCAGATGAACCAAATGTCACCCTTTTGAATTGTCGTGGAGAAGTGAGGATAAATAACTTAAGGGTGTGCAACACCACTTGGAAAGAAGAATATTCACACTTGGTTTGCAAGGACATGGGTTGTACCAAAGCAATTACACAAGATTACGAAAGCAAACCTGAGTCAAATAGCGAGTACTACCATGTCAGCTGTGAGCACTACCATCACAAACTTGGCCAGTGCAGCAGATTCAAGGGAAAGTGTGATGGAGGACTGGTGTCTGTTTACTGTGTTGGTGAGTATGTATGTGCTTCTTCTTCTTTTTAAAAAAAATCAAAACCTGCTTTCACCCTTACTAAAGTTAACGTTAAAAAAAAATCTTTTTTCTGGATTGTCCATTGAAGGTGAGACAGGCTACTTCTGTTAGTGCTTTCAGTTTCTTTGGTTTGTAATCAAATGCATGTTGGAGTAATTTTGTAGTCCCTCTTCACTGCTTGCAATAAAATTGTGAATGATTTGTATTATAGAATGTAATGCAGTATAGGCTTACTCTTTGCTATGTCTTGTCGTGACTTTGATCAAATTACAGTACAATTCTCATGTCAGCTATAGCAAGGAGTGGATTAGCCTTATGTGGCATAAAGACGGGGAGCAGCCGTGGGGTGGAACCACTTTCATGGCTAGCTGGCTTCTTTAAATTTAGCAGTAGAAAGACAAGTAAACAGCGAAGATTATGTGTTTTATCTTTTGGGGCTGTTGTGCCTCTATTTTTTGTTAGGACAGCTGAGGAGTGGAGGAGGAAACAGAGGGGAGAGAGAGAGGGAATGACATGCAGCAGGGGCCACAGGGGGGAATCGAACGCCTGACACAGCCTCTGTACATGGGCCGCCCGCTCTCCAGACTGAGCTACTGGGGCACCCCACGACTATGTTTACTAGCACATCTAAAGCTCACAAACTGAGATATTAAAGTTTGTTCCACATCTGTTATAACACATTGGGACAGAGCCAGGTTAGCTAAGCCATCTCCAAATACGTGCTACATATTTAACGGACAGTTATGGGAATATCATGGAAATTTTCCTAGCAAGCCCTGGAAAGAACACAGTGAAGTCTATTTAAAATGTAGAACTCTTCCATTAAACATCCTTTTTTTGAATTTATACTTAATGTTTCTTTTTTTTTTTTACAGCTGATGTTAAGTTCACAACCGTCAAAAGATGCGGAGGTCAGATTAAAGTTGACTATCGAAATAAGTGGGATTATATGTGTCCCATCACACCCCTTTCCTCAAAATTTAAGGATGAGCTGTGTGTAAAAATTGGGTGTAATGGTCACAATGACAGCCTGATACCAATCAACCCACCCAAAACAAAGGTAAATCTTTGTGTTGCACTTTTTGTTTTTGTTTGTGACAAGATCCTGTTTGTTGCTTTGATAATTCATGGATTCATAATTTTTAGTCACCAGGTCAATTGTTTTGTAAACCTGCATGGAAAAGGTACAACTCTAAACACAATTTTTTACATATATAGACGAAAAGGACAACAAAACTGGACTGCAGCGGAGTTCACACAGGCATCAACCACTGTGTCCAATATGGGGACTGTGAAACAAATGTAGCTTACATCTACTGTAACGGTAACCAAACCATGAAGCTTTATTCCAAAATCAGGCTAGTTCCCAAAATATTCAATCTTTATAATACAAATCCAGACTTGTTTTCTCTGTCTCAAGGTGCTTGACATCAACTCATTTTTGAGTCGGTTATTGTGGTACAGGATATGTAGCTGAAACAAATACTAGTCCTTCTCTGTGAGAAAATGCATAACAGGCGACGTGGCTGTATTTGATTTCAGGGTATGTGGAAGAACCCCCTGTTACTGATAAGGGCAAAGGACTCTCTGTGCCTGCTATCCTGGGAATAGTATTTCTTCTTGTTCTGGCGATAATAATTGCTGTAATTGTTAGAGTCCGCATGTCCAGGAGAACCCTGAAACCTGATAATTTTCCATGTAAGTATATTGTACAATTAGACCTAATCTTTTACTAGTTGTTTTTGCTTCAGATTAAATAAGAGCTGGTTAATAAATTGTTTCATGTTTAATAAATTATCTTCAATAAAGTCTACTGTGCCATATACTGAAAACAAAATCTATCTAAATCTAACCTTTCTGATCATGCCATTGTAATGAAGACTGTACAGGACCCTTTTTGCCACAAGGGGCCAGTCTTTCTCCATTCTGATTTAAGTTTCTCTCCAGCATTTATATCACCTCTTAGAATCTCTTAAAACAGCAGTACATCATTTGTGCTCCTCAATGCTTATTGGAACAAAAATCTTTCAGTCTTGAAAAAGTCCAGACCTGTTGTTGAACTGTTTTCCTGGCACTTGCGCTGTCCTTTGGTTAATTTGTCATTGTCACAAAACTGTTGTTTGTCCTGTGCCAGTAAATGTCTAACGCTCTTTTGATATAGCAAGAATGATGCCAGGAGGAGACGAAGAGTTTGAAAGCGGCGAATATGACAATGTCTCAAGCAAAGAAGATGAAATAGAAGACTTTGGTCCGGGCAGTGAGTTTCAAAACACATTCATTCATTCTTTTTTAATTTTTTTTTTAAATTTTTTGTAATGTTCTAATGAATTTGTGGAATTGGGAATCACACGATTCACCTTTTTCTGAGGTACATTTCATCTGTTATATAATAACAGTGTGTAACAAAGTCACAAAGTCATTTTCTTTTTAATGACATTTTGACAGTTATATCACCCTACAAAATCTATCTATCTTAATATTTACTACTACTACTACTACTGTCTCTTTCTCTCGAGATGACATATATA